>JANIJH010000114.1:161069-171163 GCA_024520975.1 Erythroxylum areolatum
CAGACAAGGAAAAACTGACAGTTATGTAAATTACTGCTTTTGATGATATGAAATGAGAAAAATTTATGGTTTCAAAATTTAAGGATTTTCATATTGATGCTTTATGATTATTGATGCCATGTGAAGTGTTAGTGATTGCTCGTAGCGCACCCTTTTTATAGGATATGTATCGGAATGACCTACGGGCGTCCCGGTGTATACCCTATGATAAGGGGGTGCTACATTAATAAGGTCATGGGATGCTTCTGTTGTCTTATTATTTAAAGTACCCCCAGCCGTTACATTTATCGTCTACCTTGTAGTCTGATTTAGCATATTGTAGAATTTATGAATTTTCATCCATAATGGTAGACTATAATGTGGGCATTTCCTCAACATATCCTTAAATGTCTCCCATATGTCATATAATGCCTCTGAATTGGCCTGAGAATAAGAGGAGATATCATTCCTTAGCTTAACAGCCTTTACTGGTGGAAAGTACTTTTAAAAAAATTTGTCCACTACTTGATCCCACATTGTAAGTGATGATCTAGACAAAGATTTTAACCATTGCTTTGCCTTACCACTCAAAGAAAATGGGAATAATCTCAATCTAATTATGTCATCATTGGCACCATTAATCTTGAAAGTATCACAAATCTCCAGAAAGTTTGAGATATGTTTGTTAGGATCTTCATCTCATAGCCAATCAAATTGAACAGATCGTTGCACCATTTGAATGATAATTACCTTAATTTTGAAATTATTGGCACTAATAGTCAGTCTAACGATGATGGACTCTGCTCCTGTCAAGTTTGATTTAGCTTAATCAAACATCATTTTTTGTTGGTGTTCTATGGTTCCTGATTCTTCAGTATTAATATTCCTTCCAAGTCCTCTATTTTTCGATTTAATTTGAACTCTATAAGTCCTAAGGAGATTTCTATGAGTTATTCTCGTAATCTTTAGATCTTTGTCTACTAAGCTCAATGGACTACTTCAGGTCATAAACTGACCTTAGGATACGTGAAAGACAAGAAACCAAAGATTCAATAAAATTAATTAATTTATTAAAAACAAAAATAAAAAATACAATAAAATAATAATGGCTATATTAATAAAAGCTAGGATTTCCTAATACTAAATTTCATGGTAATGATGGTAGAAACTCGATTGAATTTATTTAATTATAAAGATTTATAAGTTTTAACTGCAAGTATATGGTGTAGTTGTAGCTAGCACTAACAAGTACAAGTCAATACAACGAGGACTGTAAATACTATTATTAACCCTTTTTCTATTATCTAACTGTTGAATTATGTTATTAATTTACTTGAAAATTAAAAATAAGAAACTCAAATAAAGAAAATACTACGAATAGTCAATATCAAATAAGTAATACCTAGATGATGAATCCCCCTAAGATATCTTAAATACTAACTATTAAATTATTGATTTTTGGACCTTGAAATTCCTATCTTATGTTAATATCTTTCGCAAAACTATTAACAACTAACCCTCAATTGATTAACTGAAATCTCATTCTAGTTAAAACCCCTAAGATTGTATTATTAATTCATGAATTTCACTATTATGTTTGACCTAATTTTAGAGGATTTATGTCAACTTATCTTTAGGTTTACATGCAACTCCTTCCAATTATAGTAGATCTATTCACACAAAAGGATTTCTCAACCTCAATCATATAAAATCAAACATTGGACTAATATTCCAAATATATTAGTTTAAGAATACAACATATAATTAAATCATAATAAATCAATCAATAAAATTGCATTGAATAAAAGATTATATCATATTGTCATCACAACTTAGGTTTCATCACACCTAGGCACTAAAAAATTTAGTTCCTAAACATAGAAAACAAATATATTAACAAATATTCAGACGAACAAATAGAAATGAAAGAATTCATATTCTATATCTCCCTTTTGTCTCTAATGAATCTCCTTGCAATTTGGATTGAAGGATGCTTTTTATCAAATCTTTGATATAATCTTCATGTTTTCCTTGCCCTCTGTTCAAAACTGTCTCTTCTCTGTGTTTCTTATGACTAAAAAATGCTTCTAATATGCCTCCTTTCATGTAGCCTTTAATAATATCTTTTTATAGTAAAAACTAGGGTTTCTAGGATATACATAGTTACTTACACGATCGTGTATCTTGAAAATGCCTTAATGTGTGACTTTACATGATCATAGAGACTTAGACGGGCAATATACACCATCATGGATGCCAACATATGCTAGCATGTAATTCCACATAGGCAAGAATTGTGTTGTTGAACGTCCACATGTTTAAAGTGACTTAAACATTTAATGTACACAGTTGCGTAAGTCCACAATTGCTCCAATTCTTCCATTCCATGCCATAATTTCACCAGAATACATCTCCTCTTAGTCTATGAAGGCAGTTACCACCTACAAATACACTTAAAGTGAAATAAGTAGAAAAATGCTAGAAAAATTGTTACATAACAATCAAAACACACTAAATATGAGTATATAAATATTGTCAATTAGTCGTTTATCAGTTCACAACTTTGATCACACTGACTTAACCACTTTTTATATAGTTTTTTCTTCTAAATAAGACATCTTTTTAAGTTTCTTTTATTTGCCATAAATCTAAATCTATAGTTAGTTTTCTTAGTCAAAAATTTGACACGAAGGATCTTGGACTCAATTTTTTGGCTTTAAAAATTTATCTGACTAGTCTAGATATTACTTGAAATAAGCCAAATACACTACTGAGCTTGTTTCTTATGCATGTTACATATTCTAAAATGAACATTCTTGTAAAATATAATTTCCATTGTTCTATTAGTGATAGTACTCATATTGATGATACAACTCTCTACCAAAATTTGGTTGGCATTCTTATTGTTCTCACAGTCACTTGACTAGACATTTGCACTTTATATTGTTTAAGTAATACATGAATAATGTACTATCCTTATGTTGTTGTTTTACCCATCATCCATTATCTTAAATAGACCTTATTTTCTGGTCTTCACATTTTTAGACGTTGGTATCTTATTTTGAGAGTTTATTTTAATGTTAAATAGATTGCTGATTCTACTAGTTGACATTCTACTAATAATTTTTACTTATTTTTTTGTGAGTTATTATATCTTTTAATGAAGTAAAAAGCAAACAATTGTCTTTCGCTCTAATACTGAGACCAAACATTGAGTCATTTTCAATACTATCTCTAACCTTATTTGACTAAATTGATTACTTCAAAATAATGGCATCTCATCTGTGTCAACTATTGCCCTCTATTATGATAATCGTAATATTGTATAAATTGCTTATAATGATATAAATTAAGCTTATCGAAAATACTTATCACTTTACAAGCTACTATAGTTTAAGATAGCATCCAAGTTATTATTATTTTATCTAAAGGTTAAATTGTCAATACCTCCACTAAACCTTACTCACCCGGTTAGTTTCATACTCTCCTTTTCAAACTCCAGCTAACCAATGTTTATCCATCCTTTGCGGAGCAAATAATCCTTCCATAAGAACCTGCCTCTGACGATCAAACATCTCTTTGCTAGTTACTCCGACTTGCGTTAACAATTTGTCAACGCTTAGTGGAAAGCAATCTGCTCTTTATCTTTTACTTAGTGCAAAGCAAACCAGGGATAGATCAGTTGGCTTCAGTTAGATGTATCAGATCTTTTTCTGGTAGTCGATGTTTTTTAGGTGACCACAAATCACGTTACCCATGCTCATGGAGTCCAACCGACGAACAATTGTTTATACTTACCTATGAGATAAATGTACTCATCTGAAGGCCCATTGTGAATTCTCCTCCTGATGCACCTACATATCGTGTTTGAGCTATGCAAATGTAGAACTTCCTCCTTTTTCTAATAGATGCTATTAACAAATTCACTTCACATCGGGTTGCTTAGCTTACACGAAAACCACTGATTTTATCCCTGGATGGTGACTGTTAATTCTCCAGTTGGAACTTGAACATGTCTAAACATAGTCCCAATCATGGTATCAGAAATCCTAGACCTTTCAAAAGAAACATAAAAATTCTATTGAAATTACACACGTTGAGCATTGTTTCTGAGACTCAGGCTCGCAACAGTAACATTCCCATTTTGTTTTGGGAACAAGCTCCTGGACTCAGAACAGAGCTTCAGTGTTTGAACGCTTTAGTGGGAAATTCTAACGTCCAGAGTTTTCTATCTGAACTATTACCACCCCTTCACGTACAATGCTAACGTTTGCTTGCATCGATTACTTGGATTTTGATCTAAAGACGTATTCTTGACAATGAAACCGAGAAGCAACTTGCTTGTGATGAAGGTCTTATAACATGAAAAATAATGATTTTAGGTGTGAGTTTAAGTAATCTTAGATAAATTTTAATTAGGCAAGTGAAAGTTGGTGACTTCCATCCAACTGTTTTCCCCTTGCTTCACTCCATTTCACCTGAATATGGTCATATGCAGAGATGACAAGCAGATCTTTTTTATTTAATTCTGCATATATTGTCATTAGTTGTTATAACACTCTAATTCGTTAAAAATTCGTTTGATTACTTGATCTGCTGCATACATCAGTTATTCCAGAGAAATGAAAGAGAACACATCATTGAATAGAGGGGCTAAAAAATATTAGAGGCTCACAATTGTTAACTTATTCAACAGGAATATTTAAGTTGGATAATATGAGTCAACCTTGGAAACAGAATATGGTGACGTCAAGCAACTAACTGTGGAATTTTCAAAAATTGGTGACACCACTTTGGTATATAAGTAGCCTTAACTCGTCCCTTTTTCCCTCATCCTTTCACCTACAGTCTTCAACAATGGCAAATTCCTTAACAGTTAGAATCTCTGGCTTGGAAGTAGCTATTGTCTGTATCTTCCTTTTCTGGTGCAACATAGGTGTGTGAAAGAGGAGCAAGGTTTCCCAGAAAATATTGAAAACTTGTGTATTTAGTTATAATTAGTAAGTGTTGATAATCGTATGTGGCTTATGCAGGGAAAGGTGCCCAAGGTGCAGCCGATGTAGGCACAGTTCATGGTCCAGTGAGTCGTGCAGCAGTTGATACCACCGGTCTTGTGGCCAAAGCAGTGCTATGTTTCAGTGATAATCAAGTATGCGGAATCTTAAATAGGAAAACCTGAAAGATACTTGAGACATTGATTAACATATAACTTTTTCACTTGGCAAAATCTCAGATATACAACAGCTGCAAAGAGGCCCACAGGCTGAACGCGACTGGAAACCTGAATGTGTCTGCTGAACATGTTGATGAATTCTGCAACCGAACGTGCCTTTCGGGGATTTATTCGGTTCTGAATTGCATAGAAGGCATTATGGAAAACTTTAAGTTCTACAACAATGCCACCATAAATGTTATCAGAGATACAATAAAAGCAGGATGTGGTTCTGGCAGTGCAAGAGGTATTACTGGCTTGGCTTGTGTTGGCTATTGTTATTACCAACATCTCAATATCTCATTCCTTCCTGTAGGCAATTTCAACGTAACTGAGCTCCTTCCCAATGAAACCAGTAGAGCGAACAATACCAAGATGCAGCAGATTCTATTTGGATTAAGCTTAATAATAACGATGGCAGTAGCAGGACCAGCTTTGCTCCTTTGATAAGATATTGGACTAATGATTTTAATGTGATTTCTTATACAGTGGATATTATTCTGATATCGAGAGTCCTTTTCTCAAATCAAGTGGTGTATTACATTTTTATCATATAATTTATTTATATAATACTTATGTTTCAAATTTTAAGAAATGTAAACAAGGGGAGTTCAACTGGAATGGTTGAAACATTGAATTGAATTTATTTCTGAGTTTCATATAAATAATTTAAAAAATTAAATTAAATAAGAAATTGCAATTTTCAGCTATATAAATAAGCATCCATATATTCAAAAACAAGATCATTGTCCACTTAATTCTTAAAATGAGAACATGTTTTACTTTTAAATTTTTCTTCACTTTTTTTACAACTTTAAACCAACCAGTAACATAAATTAAAGTTCAAATTCGTCTTCTAACTTTGACTCTAAGTACACATAGGCTTTCGAACTTTTATTTTTATCAAATTAGTCTCAAACTTTTTAAAATTCTCTCTTAAGACCTTCGTTTCATACATATAATTAGTTGTTGTCTTCTAGAGCTTAAGAAAGAAATAACAAAATGTAGACTTCTGTCATTCTCCTTGTTAAATTCTACGTTTTGTATAATCTATAGTGTTTTTGATAGAGGTGTTGGAATGATTGAATTTGTTGTGTAAATTGAACTGATTTAATTTGTATGGAAATGACTTAAGGCATTCTAATCCCCAGATTTTTAGTTATGTAAGCTAGAATGATTGGAGGCTTACCTTCATTTCATTGACGCTTTCATTTGCAAAATATACAAAAGGCAAGGAACCAGTTTAATTTTGAAAAATCATCTTGCAAAACTGTTCAAACCAAAAGTTGAAATATTTACAAAAATCAAGTAGACATATGATTGAACCATAATTACTTTGCCTTTAATAAGACAAGAATTACTTGAATGTGATATATGGTTTAACATAATAGGTTTAGTTACAATTTTGCAGGAGTGTTTTACATACACTACTTCAATTGGACTTCAACAATTGAGCACGAAGTGGTTTTCAATAATTCAATTGGATATTCAGTTTCTAGGGGCTTTTACTAAATTACATGTTGAGGCATATTGGTTATTTGCCTTTTTCAAATACATTACAAGTAAATGCTAAGGTTTAGCTTTCTTTTTGTTTTCTAAATAGTTTGATATTGTATTCTAATCCTTAGGGTGTTATCTAGGGACGTTGAATATGTTATTGTTATTCATTTCTTATCTTTGTTAGGATATGAAATCCCATTGAAAAAGGAAAATTGTTTGGAGACAATTCACTTGAATGCATTGGTGATTGTAAAATTTTAGTTGAAGGTATTGACCCAGACAAATTATGGTGATTTAATATTATAGGAACTACTAATTATAATTTCTATAATAGGTAGAAAAAGTATACTATATGTACTCAAATAAATATTAAGAAGTTAGGTTTGTTGAGATTGAACGTAATGAAAAATATGGTTTAATCTCTATTGTTTTAAAACAAAGAAGAGTGAATGTTTATCTTGAAAATGAGTACAATGCTAAAAAAAAGAGTATCAAAAGTAGATAATGTGAATGAAGATATTATTGATACTATGGTTTCAACAAATTATGAAGAAGAAGAAAATGGTTACATAAACGATGAATTGCTTATTGTGAGAGTGACTAACGGGAATGTTAGAGGTAGTCATTGATAACTTATTGTAACATTATATAGAATGATGATGGTGTACCACATGCTGGTGTGCCTATTGTTATTGATGGTATGGCTACTAATGGTATGCCCATTGAAGATGTGGCTACTGCTATTGATGATAAGTTTTACTAAAGTTGAAAGTGTGCTTACTAAAGTTATTTTCACTTACTGTGTTAGCTGAAGTTGATGTTGTGCTTGCTAAAGTTGTGCCTAATGCTGTATATTGAAAATGAGGTTAATGATAGTGATCTATTAACTTATTTGAAATGTGAAAATGGCACATATGGCGATGAACTTTAGACATTTAGATCAAAATATAAAGAGAGAAAGTCCAAGAAAAGAATATAAGATGAGGTTGTAAATGATGATATTGAATACCATGAAAGTGAAAGAATAGATGAACATGAACAGGACAGGTCTAATTTTGAAAAAAAAGACAGTGAGTTCATTACGAGTGATTAGGTAAATACTACATTAGTTTAAAAGAGGATGCTGACAATGCATTAAATGGTAGGCGTAAAAACTTTATTATGATCCAACAAATAATATTCCAACTTAGGTTATATGTTAACAGTTTAAAATTGAGAGGTAATTCAAGAAAATATTGATTAAATACTCCATTAAAAAATTTTTGGGTTTGAACTAGAAAAAGATGAGAGGATTGTAATAGAATGGTAAGAAATCATCACTTTATCTAGCTTATGTACAAAGAGGGATACAAAGAGAAGAAGGCTTTTAGACTTATTAAAAATTCTGTTATTACTTATAAAATTTCAGATTTAGTGAAATAGAAGTTGCTTAGAATTGGACTTAATTTTTAATTACAACTTTGCATTTCCTTGTATTATTTAGTAAAAGTTTTGTTATTACTTACGAAATTTTAGACTTGGTTAAATGGAAGTTAATTGGCATTGGACTTAGTTTACAACTTTATATTTCTTTAAAGCCTTTCTTATATGATTAAAAACATTATGAGATGCAATTTGAGATGATGGATGTCGCTGATGAGTTCTTTAGATAAACTACTCATTGAGTTAATAAGGAGGAATATTATTTTTGTTTGGTATATGTTGTTTTTAATTTAGAAGGAAATATTTATGTTAAAATCTTTGAGTTCATTACAAGTTGAATATTAGTTGGTATTGTTGATGTTCAAAGCTTTTAGCATTGGATATTTATTAAGGATGATATTACTCATTAACCACTTAATATAAACATAATTGCAAACAACATCATAAGGCTGAAAATATAGTTGTCTATAGAAATAAACATACCTAACAAATAATTTTAGTATAATATCAAAGTTGATAAAGTTTATATCCTTCCACTTTTTGACAAAATAGAGTTACAAATACAGTTATAAATACTAGAATACTTAAATTAAATACTATTGTTTGCAATCTTCTTATCTTAGATATTATGTATTTCAATGTCACTTTCGTTTTTCCCAATTTACCATGTATCCATGAATGCTATCCATGCACATACCATGCATCTTTCAACATCTTGTTCCCAAACTTTAACCTTTTATTCTTAGTTTTCAATTTATTTATAATATATTTTGTTGTTCACCAAATTCTTCATCTATTTATATGAAATTATTACATCTCCCTTTTTAAAACAAGAGTTGGTGACATATATTATTCAACAAATAGCAACTACTTTATTATTACTCACCTACCTTATACTTAGGACATTCATAAAATCTTTTTCTAAAATTATCATATTTGTTTATCTTTTTGCTTTTAAGTATAACTCTTAGCAGCTGATTTGAAAGATTCACCATCCAATATGTTTGAAGAAAACCTATAGTAATCAAACATTGAACATCAATGTTCATTTTTATGATTGTCATTATTATTAAAACTATAATTATCAATTTACTTACAACTATGAACATCATTTTTAGAGCAAGACCAAAAGTAAATTCTTCATTCATTTTTTACTTTAATCCTAACAGAGATTTACTTAATATAAGTAAACAATATTATATCTCATACTATGATGAAGGATATTTTGAAGGAATTTGAATAATCAATTTATCATATTCATATAACCCACATCAACCAAGAATTGATAATCAATGTATCTGATAAAAGGCAACTTGAATAACCAATATATCATACTTAAAGATTTAAGAATGAATATTTAGTTGAGAAAATACATATAACACCAACAAACATGAGATCTATAACCATAAATATCAAAGGTCAAATATAAGAAAGAAAAGAATTTAAGAATCTGACATCTCAGATAAATACGGAGTAATTGTACCAAAAATAACATCATAAAGGCAAAGTGTGAAGAATAAACTAATTGTGTCGATTAAATAGAAATCTTAGGAAAATTTTCAAAAAATTTGATAAAAATGAAATTTAAAAAAATTTGTGCATTTGGAGTTAAAATTAGTGGAAAACTTTCAGTTTTTTCCCCATAAAATATCAACCCATTCTAGAGAGAGAATTTATAGCAAATAAGTGACTGAAAGACTGACTGAGTCTGTCTATTGTGATCTTTTGGAAAATGAATAATTAAGTGATGAGGTGTACGGGACATGTAGGGGGTTATGACAAATGATCATTTTCTACCATAGTGAACCATTGACTGAGAATTTCTACGACGAAATTTTTATTAGGAGGGGGGAGTTGTAACATCCCACCCTCGACAGGAAGGGTAGGTCCGTAATTTAGCAAAGGATAAGAGTGACTGGGACTAATTAGGAATGTTCATGCATACTGGTATTTGTGAACAGTGAATTTTTGCACATGAAAA
>JANIJH010000116.1:33002-62906 GCA_024520975.1 Erythroxylum areolatum
GGTTCATATAAATGCTAAATAATTGGTTAGGAGTTGTTTTATAGATGATTGATGTTGCATATGATGAGTAAGGAACTATAAGTTATGCTACATATATTTTTAAGATGGATTGGTTGTGAAAAGGATGTTTTTTTAGTGAACCATTGATGATGATTACCTCATTGAGTTCGCAAAACTCATCAGAATTGCGACATTGAGTTTTCAAGACCGAGAGACAATGTTAGACCCCATTTTTGGAATCCAACAATCGCTTATGATACCAAACAGTGCTAGCATCCGGGTCACGGTACCTATTACAAGGCTTTGATTTTCCAAAATTTTCAAACTTCAGAAAATTTTAGTTTCAGCAGTGGCGGGTTCGCCGCGGCGAAAGTTTGGCTTTGCCGTGGTGAAAGTCTTTACATCGCCGCGCCGAAGTCACCAAATTTAGCACAGAAATCCTTTGGGAAAGATTCACCGCGGCATACTCTGGGCCTTGCTGCGGCGAAACCTTCGGACAAAACCCAGACCACCAACATATAACACAAAACGTACATACATTTATACAATTCTTTCAACATAACCCTTTTTAACAAAGAAATTAACTATGAAAAAATACAAATGAAACTTCTTCAATTCATCATTTCATTACTAAAGCAAAAAAGTTTTAACAACTTTATTTACATATTAAAAGCCACACTATTGGTTGATTACAGAATACAAAATGCACATGATACAATTGAATGCTTATGCTTAATATGATTCTAAATACCAAAGTTTCTGAACTAACTTAAATACTAAATGGAGCTATCTCGGAGTTGCCAAATGCCTTGCAAGGTTCACAATTCTCTTGTTTTGGTTTTTCTTCACCTGCGGAGTAGGAGGTAATGGGGTGAGCTGTGAAGCTCAGTGGCTTGTACGTTTATAGCCATTGGCAATGAGCCTTACAATTCAACATATACATCTATATTCATTCATATACATCTTTAACTCATTTTAGCTAACAAGTCAACCATCCACAAATTCTAACTCAAATATTCACAGTCAAGGATGCTATCACTTAAAACATATCATGTACATTTAAGCATCAAAATATAACATTCAATTATGTATGATACTCGACAATTCAGAGATGCAATGCACAAACAAATAGCTCGAGGGTTCCATGGAAACAGAATGGAGAAATCAAAGTTTACACCATGAATAGAATGAGTCCATTTTTCGGAGCTCATATGCCACAACTGGGCAGCCGGGAGAAGACTCTTGTCAACGTGCACATGACGAACAGAATGGTTTCACTCTTGCCCAAATAGAAACACATAATCGTTTTATCATATGCTCATACTTTCATGCTTTTCTATCCTTTCCTTCATACAAAATGCCATGACATGTTTCAATGGCATAACTTGATCATAATTCATAAATCACAATGCATTTTCAACAATCATAAAAATTCATTATCAAACAAGTTAACATACAATACTCATGCATTCAAATCAAGCACTTTAGCATATATTCACCCATAAGACAAACTTGCTCATATTACACAATAACCATAAATATATTACCCACCTAATTTCGCTTAACAATCCAAGCTTAATGTTTTCTTTCCTTTTGATCTCGGATAGGGCTTGCTTGGTTTCCTATAATAAACTAAGTTTTCATTTAAACAACATTTACAGGAAATTCATAAGGCTTTAATAATCAAAAATGCAAAAATTGAACTATAACCCCTTCAAAATCTATACTTTCGGGTCCATTTTCATGATCTTTATGATCAGACAAATGAAGAAATTTGACAACACTTCCTTCTAGAAACATATTTCTCATTGTCTTAAGCTTCCAATGACACCAAAATTATTCAATTTGGTTCGGAAATCCAAAACTTATACTCCAAACATGTTGGGACTGTCCTTATACTAAAACAATATTCTATACTTAACTCCCATCCAAAACTTGATATCCTTATAGGCTGAATTTAAACTTCATTTCTTCACACAACTTATATCTCTATGTCTCTAGTTTACTCCAAATTAAAAATGACTCCATTTAGATAACTACACAAAAAGTTATGCTCAAAATACCAAAATATGTTCGGTATTGGAAAGGTCGCAACGGCGAACTTTTCCAAAGAGGATAAATTCGCCTGAAAAACACCAGTTCGCCGCGGCGAGCCCCTGAATTGGCCGCGGTGAACTAAGAAATGTTCACCGCAGCGAACTTTAACAAAGGCAATGCAGAACATTTCATTTTCCAAATATTTCTTCCCACCTCTCACAAATAACCCATCTTAAATAAAAACCATCCCTTTTACTTCATTTCCAACTCCATTTCAACCCAAAATCATTCACAAATACATCAAAATCTATCTTTGATCATTAACCCTAAAAGATTAAAACATTTTCATCAACAACTTCCTACACACATTCAACTTCATTTTCACTTCTAACTATCATTAAACGTGCTTCATTCATCAAATCAAAAAGAAGATGATTATACTTACATGTTTATCCAAAGCTTCTTCAATCACCATGAAACCCTAGCTTAGAAATCCCTAAAAATCAAAATGATTCTTTAGTTCTTCCTTTCTTCCCACACAAACCCTACACAAATCCATTTCTCTAAACCCTTTTCTAACAAAGTAAGAAGGAAAGATGATTACCTTAATAAATCCTCTTCCTTCTTCTTCCTTCCACGTTTTCTTCCTCTCCCTTTCTTTCTTATTTTTTTTCTTTCTTCTCTCAAATGCAAGACACATCTTCTTCTTCTTCTTTTTATACTCTTAATGAATATTAAATGTCCATTTTGCCCTTCTTTTCATGCCTTATGTCTTATACCCTTAAGTGAACTTCCAATAATGCCCTTCATTTATTCTTATAACATTAATACTTCAATTCAATTAACCTATATCATAAAATCCTACTAACCTTGTCATAACAAATTAATTCTAAAAATTAATCTATCAACACCTTAAAATCCTTTTAAATCATGCTTAACTAGAGAAAAAAAAGTTTGAGGCCAACACAAGAAGAGTCTGTCAATGATGGTGAAAGGGGCCTAGGCTAAGACAGAGGCTAAAGTCACATTATAAGGCAGTAAGATCGAGGTTGGAATCAAGGTGATCAATGTAATGCCCAGCGATAGTTTCCTTAGACCTGCGACTACCAACGCCCCACCTGTTTCACTTAGATGGAGTTCCTAAGATTCTAAAGAAGTGACGTTCTTAGGTGGATTTTGAAATGCGAGAGGCACTTTTAGTTGGACGAGACATTGGATGTGTTGAAGGTAGCAATGTAATTTAGGCCTAGCCCGGCTGACCCAACATGATTTTGACTTAGGTTGATCGAATCACGGGCGGGCCACTGAAACTTAAAAAATGACGTTGTTTTTTAACTTTTTTAAAATATATATATAAGGTTGAGCCAGGCTACATGCCACCCAACCGTGGATCTGGTCAGGCAGGGCCAGAAGGGGCCTGGGCATTGACATCCCTACTTGAAGGATCTTGATGAGAAAATGTTTTAGTGGTACCAAGCTTTCGAACAAACATAGGAAAACGAGGTTCTGGAATGGGAGGAGTATGTGGTGGCTTTCAAGAATTGATTTGGCCCTTCATATGAGCCACCAATGGAAGACTTGATGGCTCTAAGACAGCAAGGCTTGCTGACTGATTTTAGTGATCTTTTTTACTTCATATCTTGCAAGTTATGGCTACCAGAGGAGTACTTAGTCCATGCATATATTGCTAGAGTTAAGAAGGAGTTTGTTGGTCTAATAAGATTGTTTAAACCTGCAACATAGCTAGAGGCAAGAAGCTTAGCTAGAGTCCAAGAAATTAACATGCAGAAAAATAACAAAGAGGTGATAGCTGGAAGAAGTCCTACAGGTGTTAAGCAAAGTAACAGTGGAGTTACTTTGGGCTTGAGTATCATGGCAATAGTTGGCCAAGATAGGTGGAAAAGCAACATAAATGTTGTAGTGGGAAGTGGGTCTCATCAAACAACCTTAGTGGAAGGTGGGGCTCAACCACAGACTAGATTGGATGTGAATACAGTTGAAAACAACAAAAATTAGAGCAAGAAAGCAGCTTCTTTTAGGAAAATCTTGACTCCTAAAGAAGTGGAAGAGCACCGAGAACATAACTTATGTTTTTACTGCTATGAGAAATTTTCTAAGGATCACGCCTGCCCTCGAAGAAGGAAGTTTGCGGCTGCATTTAGTGGAATATGAAATAGATGGAGATGTAGATGCAGATGAAGGGTGATATGGATGAAGTTGGAGAGTTTTCCCTGCGTCAAATTTCACTACGTGCCATAAAAGGTACTAAAGGTATTTGGTATTTGACAGAATTTTAAGTGGAGAATGCAAGGTGAAGAGTTTATGACAGATATGATAATTATGAAAATTCAGACATATGATATGGTGTTACGCTTGAAGTGGCTTAAGAGCATTGGAAGTGTGTCTACTAGGACTATGCTTCTCTCTCTATATTTTTTTTGGTATATTGGGAAGGAGGATAAACTACAAACTAGTATGCCACATGGAAGTTATTAGGTCCCAAGGGAATTGGAAAAGATGGGGGTCAAATGTTCATGATACAAGTGGTTAAAAGTGCAGGGGAAGAGCTTCAGTGCTGATTAGTGAGAAGTGATGATGGGGAATTACTAAGTGGGATTAAGTCTGTTCTAGGAGACTTTTATGATGTTTTTGAGGAACCCAAGAGTTTACTCCTTCTTAGAGAAGGCCACAAGTATCTAATAGTTCTGCAAGAAGGAACGAACCCTATAAACTTAAGCCTTATAGATACCCTTCTGCTTAAAAGGAAGTAATTGAGAAGATGGTGAATGAGCTACTGCATGTCGATGTTATACGTGAGAGTTGTTCTCCCTTCTCAGCACCTATAATATTAGTCAAAAAGAAGGATGGTTGGTAGGGTATGTGTATTGACTATAGGGAATTGAATAAAAAGAAAGTGAAGAAACAATATCCCATACCTCTAATTGAAGAGTTATTTGATAAGTTTAGTGCAACAAAATAGTATACTATGCTGGATTTAAAGGTTGGGTATCACCAAATTCACATGGTGCCGAAAGATGCTCGGAAGACTGCTTTTAAAACACATAGTGGACACTATGAATAGTTAATTATGCCCTTTGTGCTAACCAATGCGCCTGCCACATTTCAAGAGGTTATGAACAATATCTTCAAAGAATATCTGAGAAGGTTTATGTTGGTTTTTTTTTTATGATATTCTTGTGTGCAATCCCTCCATTGATGAGCATGTACAACACTTGAGAGTTGTGGTAGAAATTCTGAGGCATCATTGTTTTTTTGTTAAAAGGAGCAAGTGTACATTTGCTGCAACAAAAGTGGAATATTTGGGGCATATAATCAAGAACGGTACTATTTGTATAGTTCCTAAGAAGGTGCAAGTTTTCCAAAAATGGTCTAAACTTAAAATAGTAAAGCAACTGAGAGCTTTTTTTGGCTTATCAAGGTATTATAGAAGGTTTATTCGTAACTGTGGTGAGATTGCCAAGCCTTTGACAATATTGTTGAGGAAGAATGGGTTTGTATGGGATGATGTTGCGCCTAAAACCTTTATGAGGTTACAAGAGGTGTTACGACACCCTCAGTTCTTGCATTGCCAAATTTTAGCAAGGTTTTTGTCTTAGAAATAGATGCGTGTGAGTCTGGAATTGGGTTAGTGCTTATACATCAGGGTCAACCTTTAGCTTTTTACAGCAACCCCTTGGCTCATGAGCATTTGAGTCTTTCCATATATGAGAAGGAACTGAGGGTGGTAGTGCAAGCTGTTGAGCATTGGCATCAATATTTAGAAAGGAGGAATTTTATAATCCGCACGGATCAACGGTCTTAAATTTTTGTTAGATAAGAAATTAAAGACTCCTTTTCAAATGTATTGGGTAGCACGACTTATGGGGTATGATTATGAGATACACTATAAGAAGGGCAATAATAACACTGTTGCAAATGCTTTCTCAAAAGGCTGAGTTATTGCAGATAACTTTTGACACAACTTCTTTTGAATTGTTAAAGTTTATTGAAGAGAGTTGGGTGAAAGATGTTGATTTTAGAGCACATATTTCCCATTTACGTCAACAATGTGGAGTTGTGGGGAAATACTCAAGGGATGGCAGATTTTTAACAAGACATGGTAAGCTCGTGGTGGGTAACAATGCTAAGTTGAAACAAAAGTTGCTGGATTTGATGCATACTAGCCCTCAAGGAGGACATTATGGGGTGCATGCCACATATCAACTTATGAGGAAGCTTTTTTAATGGAAAAAATGATACATGATATTAAAGATTTTATTAAAAGTTGTCATACGTGTGCCCAGTGTAAGTATGAAACCATTGCTACATCTGGACTATTACAGCTATTACCAATACTTAGTAAGTTTGGGAAAGTATGACAATGAATTTTGTTGAAGGGCTTCCAAAATATCGAAGAAAAGCCACTATATAGGTTGTTATTCATAGAATGAGTAAATATGCTCATTTCGTATCTCTTTCTCACCCTTATATAGCTTCTATGCTTGCGTAAAACTTCCTAGATCACATCTACAGGTTATATGGTGCTCCAACAGAAATAATAAGTGACAGAGACCCAATCTTTGTCAGTAACTTTTGGAAAGAGTTTTTCCGTATTTTGGGTGTTGAACATAAACTATCTTCTACTTATCATCTCCAAACAGATGGTCAATTCGAGGTTCTAAATTGTTGCCCAGAGACTTACTTAAAATGTATGTGTTGGAAAATTCCCAAGGAGTAGAGTAAGTGGTTGCCTACAGTTGAGTGGTGGTATAACACCTCATTTCATACAACGACTCAAGTTACTCCTTATGAGCTACTATATGGACAAAAAACTCAGCAGCATATTACCTATCTCCCTAGAGATTTTGTTCTAGAAGATGTTAATAGGAGTTTTACTGCTAAAGAACCCATGCTTGTTGTACTTAAACAACATTTGCATAGAGCAGTGAACAAAATGAAGCAAAAAGTTGACGGGAAGAGGACTAATCGAGATTTTGAAGTTAGACTGTGGTTCATTTTAAAAATCCAGCCCTATAGACAGGTTTCTGCAGCTATTCAGAGTTCCTAAATGCTGGCTATAAGGTATTTTGGACCCTACCGGGTATTGGAAAGAGTGGGCCAGTTGCTTATAGGTTGGAACTACCTCCAAATTCAAGGATACATCCTACATTCCATGTCTCTTTACTGAAGCTATGTCCTAATCCTTCAATAAAGCCTAGACATCCTCCTATGGACTAGCCTACAACTCCTGAGAGTCGTATTCCCGAGAAGGTTTTGAATAAAAGGATAGGTAGGAGGAAGGGGCGAATAATTATAGAAATATTGGTGCAGTGGAGAGGGTTGCCAGATGAAGAGGCCTCATTAGTTCCACTATTTCATTTTCCTCAGTTTTCTATCTCAAACCTTTGAGGGCAAAGATTCTTAAGGAGGGTATTGATACAAAAATATGTACTTGTAGTAGATGGCAGTTAAGACAGTTAGTATGTCAGTTGGCGGGTGTTAAATAACATTTTCCCCATAGCTATTGTATGTTTTGGCAATTAATGAGAATCCTATTGCATTTTCCCTTTCTCTCTACTTTCCCAACTTCACTCGATTCCTGTATGTTCTTTTATTCCCCTCTTTTTCCTTTGTTTCTCTCTGTTTCCCTCCCTTTCTCTTCTCTTTTCTGTCTCTTTTTCCCTCTTTTCATTTTCATCAACCACTTTCAATAACACTTTACTTCCCTCATTTGCATTTAACTGAGAAGGTTGATCATGTACTGGTTGATTCATTGATGATCTCCTCTTCATTGCTTCAATTTGTAACTATTGAGAAGTTATTACGTGTTTTCATTTGAACCTTATACCTCTTGGTTCGAAAGATGGTTTGAATGAATATGGATCAACTTTTCGAAACTTTCATTTACTACTATGTGAAGAGCTACCAACCTACAAATAAACATATTATTAACAATATTCGATCTTAAAAGTAATCAATAATGATATCTATGGTAATATACTCACAATATTGCTTTGTTGGCTTGCTACAATAACATGTTCAACTTTTGAAGGGACCTCGGGGATGACCTAATAAATATGAATCAAAGATTGTCATAAATGATCATTAAATATATGAAGCTATGCATAGTAATCAAAGAATGTTACATAGTTATGGAGATTGTGGAGCTGGTTGAGCTGAGTCTTGATTCTTATATTTTCTAGCATTGTGACCAAAATTGCCAAATTTTTCATATTTTTGCACTCGATATATTTGTTTGGATTTTTCAACTTAATAGGCACATTTACTCCTCTCTTCTAGCTGTTTTAAGTCTTTCTGGCATAACTCTCATGGACTTCTTGTAGCACTCATCCACATATGCCTCCAACCATTGTTTGAAATGGTGAACGAAATTTATAGCATGCTTGTAAGGATATCCACAGGCTCCTACGCCTGACAACTACATGATTGGTTTTTACCAATCATTACAATATGGAAACTTCATATGCTCCATCACAATTCCAAACTATTCTCCATTGCATAACATCTTTCTTATTCTTCTCTAATTTCTTCATAATCTTGGGTGCAACATTTGACTTCCAACTATGCATAAATTCTCTCCTATCTGCATGCCTCTTCATCACCATGATTCTAATGGTTTTAAGCATGCTTATAATTGGTCTATCTCTAGCTGGTAAGATCCATCCATTGAATATTTCATTTAGGTTGTTATCAACAATTGAACATTTAGATTCAAATGATTGTTAACATCTTGCCCATCTCTCCTTCAGATATTCAAGCAATGATGATGGGCATTTAGGTTTGATTTTATCCAATCTTTTCAACTGCTCATTAAAATCTTCTACGTACAGTGACCAAACACAATTCCAAAATCTTTTCCCTTCCAATTCATATGCCAATTATGGTATATGTGCCTAGCATACATCCGATGAGTAGCATATGGTATTGTCTTTTCACTGCAATCCCTATAACAATACAATGCATTAAGTTAATATATATTTGATAGAACATCTAACTATTAATCAATGAATAAAAAAAATACCTTTTGCATATTTGATATTATCATTAGTCCTTCACTACTGCCTAATTCTAAGTCCGAAGGTAGCAAACTTATAAATCAGGTCCAAGAATCAGTGTTCTCTACCTCTGCAATAGCCCAAGCCAACAGATACATCCCTCCATCACCATCCCTCCCAACTATACCCAATAATTAACCTTGAAATTTAATCTTCAAAAAACAGTCATCAATATAAAAAACTGGCCTTAAATGCCTCCCTCCTCTTTTCATGACATCAAAGCATATATACAATCTTTTGAACTACAGAAAAGAAATAAAGATATATGAATAAATGTCATAAATAAATAAATGATATAATTATTATTGTCAATAATATGTAAAACTTAATTTTGCATACCTGTAACAAACTATTTTCTTCATTCCTAACCAGCTTTAACTTAATTGTTGATCCAGGATTGTTGATCTTCAACTTATGAGTGTATCATTGTAGCTTCGCATATTCATTTACATAATCACTCGCCTTTCATTTTCTTAATCTCCTATTTACAACTCTACACATATTTGAGTGGACAAATATATTGAGTTTTTCTCTGCATTCTTTAACCATCTTTGTTGTCGAGATACTAGGCTTTTCAAGTATTCTTTCCCTAAAATGTCTCATTAGGAACTTAGCAGAAACCAATTTAGGTTTGTTGGTCGTAAAACATCTATGCCTAACATTGTATGCCACCACTTTAAAGCACCATTCATTCTTGTCACAAATGACATACAACTCCCATGGGCATCCCTCAGTACATCTCACTCTCATCATGTGTCTTTCACTTTTTTTTTAAACTTCACATTGTAGCTTGTCCGCACTATGTAATCCACAACAGACTCTCTAAATTCTTTTGTAAAGCCAAACTTCATCCTTAATCTCCAATTTGCTTCAACATTTAATGCATTATGCCTAATAACACTATTATGTTTTCGAAATGGTTTACCAGGCTCTTCTTCGCTTGAATATTCATCATTACCAATAAAACTACCAAAATTAGTATACTCAATTTTAACTGGTTGGTGGTCATTGAGAATCTCAACTTGTATAAAACCCTCTTCATACTCATCGTCATCCACCTCTTCATAAACTCCTTTGTTAACTCCTAAACCAATTCCTTCCCTAACACCTTCAGTACTAACACCTTCAATAGGTCCACAAATTCCCTCCTTACCCTCCCTATCTCCATCTTCTCCTCCATATATAGGCAATATGTCAGGTACAAATAATGGGGTGTCTAACAAATGAGTTACATATACATTAATCATTTAGTGGATTTTTATCATAGTAATAAATCTTAGACAAAAAAATATAAAGGAAAGTGTATCACCAAAAAACATATATTTAAATGATATTATCAACAACATGAAGGATACTATATGCATAATTATACATTTAGAGGATAACATAAGCACTTAAACATTTCAAATTTGATAAAATAATCCCAATAAACTTAAACTAATAATCACACATCATAAATAAACTTAAACTACTATAAATCATGCATTGTAACATGATACTAATCGATTATCAACATCTTTTTTTCATTTCTAATTCATCTTTGTATTACCAACATTAGCTGATGCTTCATAAATTCTCGCAAATTACACTTGTATTTTCTACTCATCTATAAAACATTAGACCTAATCCATACAACATGTAACCTCTAAAGGTCAAAATTTAAAAATCTAAGGTAAAATTATGAGTGTTCATGCACTTTAAAACTCGCAGTGCAAGGTAACAACTTATTAATTATACTGTTTAATACTGATAGGCTTATATGGTTGGCAGACACAATGTACATTAAAGTCTTAATGTAATATACATCTCATTCAACTTTTGAAAATAAGTTTACTTCCTATAATTAAATATTTAAAATTAAAGATACAGGTGTATTATATGTAAATTACAATCTAATCACCTAAAACTAAAGGTACAACTAACAAAATCTTATTATGTAATCAATATTGACTTTAAAAGATTAAAATTGAATATGGATTAATTATTTTGTAAGTAATTAACAAAGGAGATATGAGTCAGAGGAAGAGCATCATATTAAACTTGATCTTGAATAAAGTGAAAGTCAATGACAACATGTTTCATTCTTGAATGGAACACATGATTTGAACCCAAATATGTAGCACCAACATTATTGCAATAAATGACATAAATATGAAGAAGAGGGAGATTAAGATCAAACAAGAGATAACAAACATAAGTGAGTTCAACAACAATTGTAGCAATAAAGCAATATTCGGCCTCTATAAAAGAGTATTATTGTATGCTTCTAATATACCAAAATCTATTGAAAATATATAGGAAGATACTACTAATAGAAGTTTGACTCTTAGTATAGTTTAGAACTCATTTTAGGCTATTATTAATCCCTTTTGCATGAATTTCTTGCCCTGTGCATGAATAACATATGTGTAGTGTGTGTGTGTGTGTAATCAATTTGAATGGACCACATTTATTATTTCAAGTTGGGTGAAAGTTTAACTGAAATGTGCAAGACAGACGAAATTATATCATAGAAGACCAACACATTCGCTGCCAACATCCAGTCTTTGCATGCATAAGTGACCACAACTTACATACAACACCTCGATAAGCATAGGGGATGACAACATACAATCATAAACAAACAAACAAACTTAGGGGACCACAGATATAGAAACGTAAAAGTTAGATAACAATGGACCTATCACGATGAAATGTCTACTTCTTGTTTAGAAACCCCAAGAGTGTGTGAGTTGAGTTGCTTATAACATTGGAAATGATGTGTGCGACAATAAGAAATAATTATGGTGCAACTGAAATTGTCTGAGGAAGAACACAATTAGGGGTTGAAGTTAACATATTAGGGATTGTGTGAAAGTGAAGAAGAATGCAAATTAGGATTTTTTTAGGAAGAAGCAAACATTGCGTGATGTTGGTTCTTCAAAACGGTGCATCTCCTGCTTTGTATATGTTGCGTTTAAGAATCAAAAGCAAACGGAGAAGGAAAAGCTGCGTTTATGAATGAAGAGAACAAAATAGTGCATTTAATCATCACATGCTGCTTAATGAAGCGAAAAAAATGACAAAACCCTGTCCCAAAATGATGCGTTATAAATTAATGTGGGACTCACTTTCTTTAAAAAATTTCACGTAATCGAATGGTGAGTCCCGCATTAATTTTTTTTTAAAAATCAACGTCAATTTAAATATTTTCTAAATGTTATGATTCATTTTGAATACCCTACAACGTTGGAGCCCATTTTAGAACCCAATGTAAACATTAAGGTTCATTATACTCTTTTGACCAAAAAATTAAAATACACGTGACATGAATATTACATATAAACTAATGAAATAATGCTTATCTACCAATGTAACTCAATTTTTGAACTTAAACGGAACAAATGAAATATAACTTAAATTATCAATTTATTATAATTATCTTAAATTATTAATTTATATCAAATTGAATATATTTATACCGAGTTTAAGAATAAGCTAAATTATGATAATGGAGGAATTTTTTCATTATTTTTTCAACCAAAATCAAAAAACAGATATCTTTTTAAAAATTAAAAATGAAAAATGTTTTCAATTCTAATTTTTTTAAAACACATAAAATATCTACATCCTTTATCATATCATAAATATATCTAGTCATAACAAAGAATGAAATTATCTTCATTATGTATCATAACCTAATTTCACCACAACAATGGCAAAAAAAAAACAGTTTTTTAGTCTCAAAAATTTCCACACCCTAGAATTTACAAAACCAAGGTTTTTAATTATGTTTTTTTAAATTAGAGAAGTAATATATTGAAAAGGGCTCAATGGTCAATAAAGTCAAGTTTAATACTGTAATCCAAATCCAAATCCGACACAAAAAAAAAAAGAAAATAAAACTCAAGAAAAAAAATATAATCAATAATATCAAATAAAAAGAAGAACTCTATCTTTCTCTCTCCCTTTTTTTTTTAATAATCTCCGAAACAAGGGTTTGTGTGTGTGCGCGAGTTATATTATCTTCCACCGGCCACAACATCATCATACTGCTCTTCTTCTCTCCTCTTCTTTGCCCTGAGCAGAAGAGAGAGAACCCCATCAGCAACGAAGCCCTCCAATCAATCCCTTTATCTATCTCCACCTATCCCTTTTCGTATCTCTCTCTGTTTCAGTTTCTGTTACATAAAGTTATAATCTTTAGAGCTTTTAAATAGTCTAACTGAATCTGCAGGGCATAGATACTCTTACAGATAGGAAAAGAGTCGTCTTTTTTTGGTTGTACTTGCTGTAATCTTTTCTGGGTCTTGCTTTTTTTTGGGATCCTTTCATCTGTGTGTACTTCGATTTCGACGGCGGAGATTCAATCTTTGAGTGAAAGATCAAGGAATGCAGCAAGGTGATCAGACGGTGTTGAGCTTGAGGCCTGGTGGTGGTCGAGGAAACAGACTCTTCAACGCACGTTCAGAGTCCTCCTCTTCCTCTAATAACTCTTCTTTTTCGTCGTCTTCTTTTGTTTTTGGCGATCTCCCTCTTTTGCGCCCTCATGGCGGCGCTCCTCCTTTGAAGGTTTTCCTCGTTGCCCATTTTGGATCTAGATCCATTTGATGCGTCTATCTATTTTTTTTTATGTCCTGCATCTGTTTTTGCGTGTTTCGGATTGATTTTTGTGTTGTTTGAGAAAGATGCTAGCTTTAAATCCGAGGATTGGACTTTCTGTGTTAGAGTGTGGTTGTGATATTGGATCTGCTACTGATTATCAACTACCGGTTCATATCTGTTTCTGATGATTGTTTTTTTTCAGTGGTCGTCTCTGCTTAATTACGTTGTCTTTATCTGCTTCTCCGTGGATGATTTAAAAAATGCGAGAATCATTATGTATTGGGTTTCATGGAAAAAAAAAGCCTTAATTCCTGGTTGGATATTTTTCCACTTCTTTTGAAAACAGCCTCTCTAATATTTAGGTCAAGCGTACCGGATCTGTCCAGACTCCGCAAATACTGGTTGTTGTTGATGTTGTAGTTGTTTTTAGATTTATGCAAGTGTTGAAAAAGAAGAATGTTTAATATATGGACTTTTTGTTTTGGCAAGTTACTTTTTTTATTTTATTTAACACAATACAGTTAAGTAACTTTTGCATGTAGCTTATTCATGTATAAATTTTAACTGTCCTAATTCTTGGTGGGGCACTAAATATGTGTTCCTGCTGTAAATATGGACAAACAGCAATATTGTAGGCTTTAGGTGGGCAGTTAAGGAGCTTCAAATTGCCCATAAAGAAATCTACTGACATTTCTTCTTTATGTAAGTGCAAATGCTGTTAACATGTAATGTGATAAGTACCTCATTTAAAGATTATTAGTATTTACTGTGTTCACATAGTGCCCTTGCTGGAGTTTCTTTTTTAGTTCTGCCCTGTGGCTGGACTGTGTAAATTTTGTCAGATAATGTGGCTGCAGTTGAATCTTGCTTAACTAGAATCACTTGTTCAAGAAGTTGCCTTTGTTTTCTTGCTACATAACTGTCTTAAATTTATTAAAACCTGGAACGTGGAAAATATGGGAAACATCAAAATTCTACTTTAGTCTGTTCTCCTCTGTATGCTTATTCCTGTTATATTCAGTTATCACAAATGTGTGTGCCAAGTTGTGCCTGCTTCTTGTACTTCTATTAATTGATATTGGCAGCACCTTTGACAAATATTTCATCTTATATTTCCAGTCATCTGGTGTATCTTCTGTTGCAGGATCATTGCTTGTTAACTTGCCATTATTTTGGCCGTAGCTTGCTGAAATTTGTTGATTAATGTGTACAATCTTTTGTTAATATTTTTTTGTTATTTTTAGACTGGGGACCTGCGATTTGAGGGTCGGGATCGACTGCGCTATACCAGAGAGCAGCTCTTGCAACTTCGAGAGGTAATACTTGTTTTATATACCTCAGATTGACTCCGAATTTCTGATGGCTTATTTATGCAGTTCCAAATGGTGAGTGTATGTTGGATAGAATATATGGCAAAGTGGGTTACCAAGATTTAAATTATGAGTGCTGATTGATCTTTTTGTGCCGATTATAGAGTCTCTGGTGTTATGTTAAACGTTGCATATTACTTCATTCCTTTAATTTTGTGCTTTCTAGTTCCTTATTAAATTTTTTTTAAGGGAATGTTATTTAAAATAGCATATGGCTTTTTCATTATTGTTAGTTAAATATAACCTTAGTCATTTTATTTCTACTTCTTAAGAATCAGATCACGAGAGTAGTTCCTTCTGGGTAATTCTTGTCTGGGTCTTATTGTGTTAATGAATTTCTTATAGGCTGCTGCAATCTCAGATGAGATTTTAAAAGTCAAACAAGAAATTGAAGCTGAAGTATTTGGTGAAGATCAAAGCTGGACTCGTGGGGAGAGTAATGTGAGTTTCTGTTCTATTTTTATCATAACTTCATGCTTTTCTGTGCCCAGACCTTTTGTTGAAATTCCTAGATTTTCTTTTAGATTGAATAGCTAGTTATCTTAGCTTTGTATCCAGTTTTAATGCAGTACCAGTACTGGTAGGAAGGGGAATTAAGGCAATAATTGTGATATTTATTGTATGTAAGTTGTCAGCTTTAAGATAACAACATTTTTTGGTGAATGCAGCCACCAAATCAGTTGCAGAATCGTTATCCTGAGCCAGATAGTCGTGATTGGCGTGGTCGGTCTGCACAATTTCCAGCATCTGGAGAGGACAGGTCCTGGGATTCTGGTCGAGAAAATAGAGAGTTTGGGGCTAGATATGATTCCAGGTCTGAATCAAATCAGTTTAATCGTCAAGATCAATTGAACTTCCAGTTTGCTAGAGCTCAAATCTCTCCTAATCAATTGGTAATCTAACTGATATATTCCATTTATTTGTGTATAGCCACCCTACTGGTAATAAGTGATCTTTTAAAAATGTTAACCTTGTAATAATTTCATTCAAGTAGTTGACCTGTTGCTTAATATTAATGTCTCTTAAATTTGTTACTGGATTCATTTATTTTCATTTATGTTTCTATTGTGTGTAACAGGGAGGACCAACTCCGCCTTTGGTGAAAGCTGAAGTTCCATGGTCAGCTAGAAGGGGAAATCTTTCTGAAAAGGAGCGTGTCTTGAAGACTGTTAAGGGGTAACCATAAAAATTATTTCTGAAATCCCTCTTTTTCACCATCTTTTTTCTTGTAGCAATACGTGGTTTCTTGATGCTATTGCTCTTATTCATGGAATTATTTCTGAAATTTTTGTCGGATTCTAAAAATAATTAGACGCTTTTGAAGTTTATATATTAGTAGTATCATTTTAACAAGTTCAATTGCTACTTTTCATACAGGATATTGAACAAGCTCACACCTGAGAAGTTTGATCTTCTTAAGGGTCAACTGATAGATTCTGGCATAACATCTGCTGATATCTTAAAGGTTAATACCCTTCTCTCTTATTCACCTTTCTTTTTACTCTTTGCTATTAGGAATTTTTAACTCACTGTTGTCTTGAAACACAGGGTGTGATATCACTAATATTCGACAAGGCTGTTCTGGAACCCACATTTTGCCCCATGTATGCCCAGCTGTGTGCTGATCTTAATGCGAAGCTCCCTCCTTTCCCATCAGATGAACCTGGCGGCAAAGAAATCACATTTAAGAGAGTTCTACTGAATAATTGCCAGGAGGCATTTGAGGGTGCTGATAAACTAAGGGAGGAGGTGAGGCAGATGACAGCTCCAGAACAGGAGCTTGAGCGTAAGGATAAGGAAAGACTGTTCAAACTACGTACTCTTGGAAATATCCGTTTGATTGGAGAGCTTCTGAAGCAAAAGATGGTTACTGAAAAGATTGTTCATCACATTGTCCAGGTTAGAATTATAGATTATAATGCTAATGATATGTCCAGGTGACTCCTTGTTCATTTGTCATCGTAACTTGATATGTTAAACAGGAGCTTCTGGGACCAGATAATAAAGTTTGTCCTGCTGAAGAAAATGTTGAGGCAATATGCCAGTTCTTCAACACCATTGGTAAGCAGCTTGATGAGAGCCCAAAATCACGTTACATAAATGATATGTACTTCAGCCGGATGAAGGAATTGTCATCAAACCCTCAGCTTGCTCCTCGATTGAGATTCATGATTAGGGATGTCCTTGACTTGCGTGCAAATAACTGGGTTCCCAGACGTGAAGAGGTAGACTTTTGTGCCCTACTGGTTAAAGTTTGTTGCATATATTCTTATTGAGACAACATTTTTGTTGTTGCAGGTCAAAGCCAAGAAGATTACTGAGATACATTCTGAGGCTGAAAAGAATCTTGGCCTGAGACCTGGTGCTACTGCAGGTATTAGAAATAACCGTGGTGTTATTTCCACTGCACCCGGGATTGCTGGTCCTGGTGGATTCCCTGTAAACCGACCTGGCACTGGGGGGATGATGCCTGGGATGCCTGGAACTAGAAGAATGCCCGGAATGCCTGGTATTGATAGTGAAAATTGGGAGGTGCCCAGAACACGGTCTATGCCAAGAGGTGATGGTCAAGTAATGCAGAGTGTAGGGCGCGTACAATCACCGATTGTGAACAAGTCAACTCCACTGAACACAAGGTTGTTACCTCAGGGTAGTGGTGGCTCCATTAGCGGGAAGAGTAGTGCCCTCTTGCAGGGGTCTGGCCCTCCATCTCGCCCTTCCAACTTTGGTTTTGGTACAGAGCCTCCTGTCCAGGTCCCTGCACCTAGTAAAACTTATACAACTCCCTATGTGCCTCCAGTTTCCGAGAAACCTGTGTCTCCTGCTGTGAAGTTGAACATTGATGAACTTAGGAGGAAAACAATCTCACTTCTCAAGGAGTATTTCAGTATCGGGCTTTTGGATGAAGCCCTACAGTGTGTGGAGGAATTGAAATCACCAGCTTACCATCCCGAAGTTGTCAAGGAAGCAATATCCCTTGGACTAGAAGCGAATCCACCTTGTGTTGAATTAGTTGCTAAGCTCTTGGAATATTTGTTCACTAAGAAGGTTTTGACAGCTAGAGACATAGGGACAGGGTGTTTGCTCTATGGTTCTTTGCTGGATGATATTGGTATTGATCTGCCAAAAGCACCTATGAACTTTGGTGAAATTTTGGGAAAGCTAATTCTGGCCGGAGGTTTGGACTTCACGGTGGTGAAGGAGATTCTCAAGAAGACGGAAGATGAATTTTACCGGAAAGCTGTATTTGACATGGCAATAAGGGTCGTCGGTTCCAATCCTAGCGGTCAAGTTGTATTGAATTCACAGGCATCTGAGATTGAAGCCTGCCGGGGTTTGCTTTAATTTGGACACAGCATCATAATGCCAATCTCTGGACACATCTGAGAGGAGCATCTTGTACTAATTATGATAAGGTGAAGCTGCCAGGATAAAGTCGTATTAAATTTTTGTTATTCTCGAGTTGTACATCTTTCACCGGAAGATCACAGCTTTGTTGGAAAAGAAATCAAACCATAAATGGCATGGATTTTGGTCTTGTTGAGCAGGCTAATCATGTGCTTTGTTACTGGAGAAGAGTGGCTTCCTTTTTTGAAAGGAGATCCATTTGTTTTTGTATTTTGGTTAGTTGTTTTTTCTTATTTTTTGTTTCATTCTGAGTCAGGAATCTCTTTCAAGTTATTTTTGTTCAGACTACATAGTTCACGAGTCATAAAAGATTTTGTCACTAAAGCATCCTCAGTTCTGCAATCTCAAGTTTTCTGCTCTAATAATATCTATGTCAGTTATCAACTCTTATCCTTTGAGATTGTGTTTTTTCTCTCTTCTTCTTGTATTATTTAACATAACGCACTTGAACCCCTCTGCTGCCATTGGATTGTTATGCGCCAATTACACAGTGTCCGTTGTCCTCCCCAGTTGCCGTCCACCTTATCTCTTTATCAACAGACAAGACTTCACGTAATGCAACTAGTGAATGACCTCATGTCACGTAACAAAGAGTGCCATTGTTACTATTTGGAGTCTGGAGAGAGACCCTTCTCAACCACAAGGACTATCTTTAGAATCTTTCATGCTATCAACGTATCTTTTATGCGATATCTTAGTGGAGACTATAACTTTTATCTCACCTTATTGGTGCTTCTGTCTTGCAAGCATGATTCGGACAAGACGTATGGTTGGTTTCATTCTCATTGTTGTCCTTGTCTTTTTGTCCCACTCAAGACCAAGCTCAGCTCATGAAGGTGTCCTGATTGCTGAGTCCCTACTGTATCAACGGCAGTATTTGCAGTCTATTGATCTTATACTTATCTAGGTATACTCGTGGCTTATTTTCAGGGCATCACACCAACCTTTAAGAAAGCCGCAACAACAAAACTGTGATCCTCATGGTAGGAATAGGAAGTTTCTTTTGTGATCTTCGTGTAATGAATCTATTCTGAGATTTTACTATGCAATAATGAGGGCAACCACCACCAAAATAGGCAGAATGATAGATTTATTTATATACCGGTAACCCGAATACAGATCAAGCTGTAAAAGACAGTTCATATAGCACAATACATTCATTCACACAAAACATAAAAGATAAAATAAAAGAAAGAAACGAGCTAGCTGCAGATTCATGATACCTGCAACATTAGGATGGAAAACAGACTCCCCACCCATTCAAACTTTGCAAGATCAAATATTGAAGACATTAGTCTGGAATCGGTCATCATATAGATTCCAATGCCCATACCTTTCAGCATTGAAAGATGATCTGGGGATGTAGAAATTTGGCTTCTTAATTTCCTTCAAATTCTTCAAATTGGATGTTGCACTCACAATGCCCCGACTTGTCAAGTTTGCACACCCATGTAGATCTAAAAATTCAAGATCCAAACATCCTTCACAGATCAAAGCAAGCCCCTTTGCCGATAACTTGGAGAACTGAAGTTCAAGATGCTGCAAACGAGGCATAAATTTTCCAACCGCACCTGCCTCTGAATCTCCATCTTGTGGGCAAGCATTTAGATATTCAACAGGGACAATGCCTCTATGTTGGGAGGGATCCAACCAATTCATTAGATTTCGCTTCATAACCTTCAGATTAGGGCAATTCCTCCCTATAGTCACCAGAGATTCATAAGAAATTTCATAGCAATAACTGATATCAAGCTCCTGTAGCTTTGTGCAGTTGAATGCAATCTGAAGCATGGATAGGTCAGTCACATTTGGGCTGCTCTTGATGGAAAGAACCTGAAGATTTGGGCACCTACAAATGCACGCAAGAAAGTGATTCAACTTCTTTATTCAAACTAAAAACAGCAGGATTCCATAGGCAAATGCAAAAACCTAATTTTGTTCCAGGTCTAGCCTTCTATTATACTTGCTAACAAGCAAAATGTAAGAAACCATTATCATGAAATAGTTTCTTCATCGAGATTAAGGATCAGTCATTCTGTAATCAATCAAGTTTGAATTGCAGTCTCAATTGAACTGTATTATCCCGCAACAAGCAACGTTTCCCTCTTTTTCTCTTACATTAAGAAAACCATTGTCGCGTTAAGTATTCTGAACCGATCATAAAAATTCGATCTTTTTACACGCACCTTTCGGCGACAGAATTAAGGGAGCGATCGGAGCAGTGTCGAGCGCGGATAACAGCGAGAGTGCCTTGGCTCCAACCGACGGCGGAGAGGAGCATGGAATCGATCTTCCTCTCGAAATCAGGCGACCACCAGCGAGGCAACTCCGCGGAGGAATCGAAGAGGGATTCAAGATCGAAGGTGGTGTGGAGCGTAGGGTCTTTGCAGGCGCCAAGCCACGATTTGCAGACAAACATTGGTCCCCGCCATCGATGTTCCAAATTGAGACGAGAGAGGATGTTGATCAAGCATTCATGAGTAAGCTCCGACCAGTCGGTGGTGAGTCCCGACGACGTCCCGTTCTCGATTTCTCCATCCCCTTTGTTATCGCCGTTTTCGCCTTCCATTTTTTCGCGGTTTCACGGTGACACTGAAAGACGTGAAAGTTGAAACGTAAGAATAGATCGGCTTGTGGACTGACTGACACGTGGCAGTAGAGCCGTACGCATAATGGTTTGGAAGATTAAAAATTTATAAAATAATTTAACTTTATTTTTTATAATTTTATGATATCAATATTAAAATTATACTAGATAAAATACATTTATAATTTTATTTATGTAAATATAAATTATTTAATAATTATTTTTAATATTTATTTACATATTTATATTTAAATATGATTTTTAAGATAAAATAATGATGAGACAATTTGATTAAAAAGTTATGAAATTTTTATCATATATTATTTTAATAAATATAATTAAGAAACATATTAAAAATATTATTATCTCCGAGCCTTCACTTTATAATATAAATTAATTTTTAATAAGACGGATATATATATTTAAAATATACTATCGAAAATAGCACTTTTATTAATTAAAAATAAGTTTATGTATTTTTGAAAATTTCTATATCTCGAATTTTAGTAAAATTTTTATTGATATGCTGTTGTTATATATTTTAAAAATGTAAAATAATGATTAACATTAGTTATATTTTTATATTTTATATCAATAAAGAAGTTTTACTAAATTAAAAATATTTAATTATTTAAATATATTATATATAATGGATATTAATATGCAATTATTCAGAATGAATCTTATTAGATTATTTTTATTTTATTAAAATATTACTTTTACTATCTATAATAAATTTTATAAAAATGATTGTTATATACTTTTAGAGATGATAGTTTTAACTTAACTCGGTCTAATTTAATTTAGTGTCCATGTTTTTCATCTCTGAATTGTTCATGAACACGAATTTAAACGTTGCTCGGAAGCTACTTGAAATGAAGGTTGTTATCAAAGAGTTAAGTGTTGTGCGTCTATTTGAAGATGCACCCAAAAGATGGATATGACTGTTGTTACAAAGGTCTTCTTAAGTAGTAAACTTATCACAAGTCGCGCCTACTCCTTTGGACAACAATCTCGCTTAGATCTGTTTAAGCAAGACTTAACCTTCCTCATGTGATCGTCAACCAACAATTGAGTTCGCAAACATCTCACGACCCTCGCAGTGTTTGACTCTCACACTCGTAAGAAACTACAGAAGCAATTAGAATAATCAAAGGCAACAATAGAACAAAGAAGAGATACAACAAATTGCCAACCTTATATTACTTTCCTCAATGTATACAAAGGAATGCTCTTTCAACTCTTGTGTGAAGAGCAAGGCTCAAATGAGCTATATATAGGCATCAAGGCTTGGAGAACAAATAAGAATCCTAAAAAAATCTACTAGCTAAGATCATAATCTTATCCTATAAGATTACATCCCTATCTAAATAGTACTCTATCCGATAAGGCTTATCTACATCCCAACTAACAAGATAAAAGATTACACTTGATCTATCCCTAACCACGAAGATGTCCACTATCTTCAGATGATCCTCCCGTGTTGTCTTTATCCTTTAGTGCTGATGTTTATCTTCCGTGATCTTATTCGTCACATCATTAATGATCCGCACGATCTCTATCCGTTGATGATGAGTCATCCAAGCCAAAGCCAATCATAGCACATTAGTTGATCTAATGCTTACCCATGTCAACTTCAATAGTCATAGTCCGTCCATTTGAGCACCCATTCAGTATTTAATTCATTAAGCACTTAGCCTTAGTCTTGTCAACTCGTATATGGTCCGACACTCTACCAAAACTCGCACCATGCTTAATCTAATGTGCTAAGTCACCTTGGAGCTTTCGTATGTCACCGCCATGTGCGTGATCTAGCTACTTTCTATCTAAGGCCTATCTTCTGCTAGCTATGAATTCCTTCATATGTTAAGGGGCTAACAAACCACCCTCACCAGATATATTCGATGCCCACGTCGAACTAGTCTGAAGGTAGGTATTCACCTGATCCTCGAACTGCCACAAGGTCGTATCTTTATCTCACATAGCTTTGTGATCGGCTTTCCCTTTCACTAGATTAAGAACTCCATCCATCGGTTTTTCTTATGTTGCCCCATTATTCGGTGATCCAAGATCTTTTCTACTTGATCATCGAACTGTTTTCTCACAATAGGTAAAGCTCTCGTTACTTGACTCTTATTTGGATCTGGCACATCCTCATGGTAAGGCTTGAGAAAATTAACATGAAAAATAGAGTGTACCTTTAGTCTCTTGGGTAACTTCAACCTATATGTCATATTCCCTACTTTACTTAGCACTTTGAACGGTCCATTGTACATTGGCACCAATGCACGATGCACTTGGTTGCTTCAGATCTTCTTCCAAATCTATGGTGTAAGTTTCAACAGTACCTTATCTCCCACGTTGAACACTAACGGTCTTCTTCGTAAGTCCCTTTGCTTCTTCACCCGTCAAGAAACCTTTTGAAAACTATCCCTCGCCTCATTTAACAACTCTTGCTTCTCCATTGCAAATTTGTACGTTGCAGGACACTTACTAGCTGTCCTTTGTTATGTAATCTCGAATGGAGTAAGAGGTTACTGTCCCAAGACTATCTTAAAGGGGCTCTTCTCCATCCTAGAAGATCTGTGTAAGTTATAGCAAAACTGTGCAGTATCTATTAAACTTAAATAATTACGTTGGCTTGCACTTACATAATGTCTTACGTACTCCTCCAATAGACCATTGATCATCTCCATTTGGCCATCCATTTATGGGTGATTTTCAGTTGAAAACTTCAAATCACAACCTATCATGTTGAAAAAGGACATCCAGAATCAGTCTGTAAATCTGACGTCTAGGCCATTTAGAATATCTGCAAAGACTCTGCAGTATTTCACCATGTTCTTATAGAACAACTCCACCACAATATCTGAGAGACACGATGCTGGTGCTCCCATACTTAGAGAAATGATCTACAATCACCATGATTGTCGCCATGTTATCCACCTTTGAAACCCTCCTATAAAATCCATCGAAACTGACATCAACAATCTTTCAAGAATGGATAAGGGTTGTAGCAAACTGGCTTCATTTTTTCTCTCCGGTTTATCCAACTGACACACAAGGCACATCTTGAAATACACCTCAATGTCATGCCTTAAGTATTCCTCCAATAGACCATTGATCTTCTCCTTTTAGTCATCTGTCTGTAGGTGATTTATCGTTTAAAACTTTAAATCGCAACCCATCATATTGAAAAAGGATGTCCAGAATCGGCCTATAAATTTAGCATCTCGGTCACTCACAATATCTTCAGGGACTCTGAAGTATTTCACCACGTTCTTATAGAACAACTCCACCACAATATCCAAGGGACACGATGCTGGTGCTGGCATGAAGATCCCATACTTAGAGAAACGATCTACAATCACCATGATTGTCGCCATGTTATCCACCTTTGAAGCCCTCCTATAAAATCCATCGAAACTGACATCAACAATCTTCCAAGAATGGATAAGGGTTGTAGCAAACTGGCTTCCTTTTTCCTCTCCGGTTTATCCAACTGACACACAAAGCACATCTTGAAATACACCTCAACATCATGCCTTAAGTACTCCTCCAATAGACCATTGATCTTCTCCGTTTGGTCATCCGTCTGTAGGTGATTTACTGTTTAAAACTTCAAATTGCAACCCATCATATTGAAAAAGGATGTCCAGAATCGGCCTATAAATCTAGCATCTTGGTCACTTATAATATCCGCAGGGAATCTGAAGTATTTCACCACATTCTTATAAAACAACTTCGCTGCAATATCCGAGGGACATGATGCTGATGCTGGCACGAAGATCCCATACTTGGAGAAACAATCTACAATCACCATGATTGTCGCCATGTTGTCCACCTTTGGAAACCCTCCATAAAATCCATCAAAACTAACATCCATGGTCTTTCAGGAATAGATGAAGGTTGTAGCAAACCGACTTCTTTCTTCCTCTCCGTTTTATCCAATTGACACATAAGGCATGTCTTGACATATAACTTAGTGTCATGCTTTAAGTACTCCCCCAATAGACCATTGATCCTCTCCGTTTGGCCATCCGTCTATAGGTGATTTCCCGTTTAAAACTTCAAATTGTAACCCATCATGTTAAAAAAGGACATCCAGAATCGGTCTGTAAATTTGGCGTCTTAATCGTTCACAATATTTGCAAAGGCTCTAAAGTGTTTCACCACGTTCTTATAGAACAATTCCGCCGCAATATCCGAGGGACACGATCCTAGTGTTGGCATAAAGATCCCATACTTGGAGAAATGATCTACAATCGTCATGATTGTCACTATATTGTCCACCTTTGGAAACCTTCCAATGAAATCCATCAAAACTGACATCTATGGTCTTTCAGGAATAGATAAGGGTTGCAACAAACTGAATTCCTTCTTCCTCTCTAGTTTATCCAACTGATATACAAGTCACGTCTTGACATACACCTCAATGTCATTCTCCATCATCCTCTGAACTCTTAGGTGATCAACTCACTGTGAGTCATGCGTCTCCTTTAACAAATATTTTTGCAAGCTACCAAAACTCGGCACGTACACTTGACTATTTGTAGTCATCAATATCCCATCTTTATTAAGCCAAAACCTGCGCACAACACCTTTCTTAACTTGTGAAATCAACTTGCATTACGTGATGTCCAATGGAGTCGCATCTTTGATTTGCTCCAACAGGTTAGACTCCACTCTAATAATGGCATATAGGGTCACGAACACCTCCTTCCTGCTCAAGGCATCCGCCATGTTATTGTACCTCCTTGGTTTATGCTACTACGTAAAATCATACTCAGTAAGGAACTCCTTCCACCGAGCTTGTTTCGCAGATAACTTCTTTTGAGTCATGAAAAAAGTGTTAGCAACATTGTCTGTCTGAACAACGGACAGACAATGCCATATGATCGCGGAGTTTTAAATGCAAAAGCTGTGGCTGATTGTGCTATACCCAAAGTTGGTAACCTCATGCATGACGACGGGCTTCTTCAGGTCTTGCCTCTAGTTAGTTACCACTTAAGTCATGACCTTTCTTCTTTCCCATTACTCATTTTACAGGTATAGTTAAGTTTCCACTAGATTTATCAGAAAAACCATATAATCTAATAATTAACAATAGATTATGATAATGGACTTGATTTTGTTAGGGTTACTCTATTGATGTTTATGCAAGTTACTAGATTCAATTGTGGGTGTGTGCCTAAGAATTGGGTGGAATCACAATATAGCAAATGGTACTGGTTTTCTCAATTTCTTTACTTCTTGGTCTAGCTTAGCTCAGGATTACCCCATTAACCTGCCAATCTTCTTTATTCAGACCAGTCTCCATTCAAGAGTCTGATCTTGTATCCCAACCTTTCACCATCCTGAATATGATAAATACCATGTCATGAATAGTGCTTCAAACTCGCCATGCATAATCACTTACTCCTCATACAGGCTAGAAATTAATTCAAAATTGTAAAGTTGTAAAAATTCTTTTTGAATTGCTTTTTAGTTTGTTTTAATCTTATCTAATAAGCCAGATTTATTGATTGAAATCCCTATTTAAGTTTTTTATATTTTGCCTATATAAGGCAACCAAGTTTATTAATAAAACCACTTTAGTGTTACGTATTATTTTATCTTATCTTATATGTGTTCTTTTCTTTAAAATTTAAACATGGTATCAAAGCCCTCAAATATCTTAAGGGACCTATGAGTGATTAATGTTTTACAAGCTCAATAGCAAAAAGGGGAAATGAGAAACCAAGAATGTGAAAAGATGGTGCAGGGAGTTTATCTAGCAAAGGTTTCATCATCAAAGAAGAAAGGAAACATTTCTCAATGTGGCCATTGTGAGAAGTTTGGTCATGAAGAGAAAGATTATTGGCATAAAGGGAAGTCCCAATGCTTAAGTGTAAACAATTTGGACATTTGAAAAAGGATTGGAAGTTTAACGATGAAGGACAAGCAAATACAATGCAAGTGATTGAAGAACACACCCGCTTCTAATTAGTGAAACGTGCACCAAGACGAATCATAGAAAGAAGTATTGTATGGAGATAAGTGATGAGAGAAATGCATATATTGAAGAATAGAGAGAAGTGTTGTATTGAGAAGAATGGAGAGAAGTGCTCTAACTAAAAGAATTGTGGAGAGATGTCCTCTATGTTTGTGGAAGTTTTTTTACAATTTTGAATTAAGGGAGAATGTTGCAAATTAATTCAAAATTGTAGAGTTGTTAAAATTCCTTTTAAATAGGTTTTTAATTTGTTTTTAATCTTATCTTATAAGCCAGATTTATTGGCTGAAATCTTTATTTAAATTTTTTAATATTTTGCCTATATAAGGCAACCAAGTTTATTAATAAAACCACTTCAGTGTTACATATTCTTTTATCTTATCTTATACATGTTCTTTTTAAAAAAATTTAACATTGTATCAGAGCCCTCAAAGATCTTGAGAGATCTATGAATGATTAATGTTTTACGAGCTCAAGAGTAAAGAAAGGCAATGAGAAACCAAGAAAATGAAAAGATGGTGCAGGAAGACTATCTAGCAAAGGTTTCATCATCAAAGTAGAAAGGAAACATTCCTTAATATGGCCATTGTGAGAAATTTGGTCATAAAGATAAAGATTGTTGGCATAAAGGGAAGTCTCGATGCTTTAAGTGTAAACTATTTGGACATTTGAAAAATGATTGCTAGTTTAACAATGAAAAACAAGCAAATACAATGCAAGTGATTAAAGAAGACAACCTCTTTTAATTAGTGAGAAGTGTACCAAAACGTATTATAAAGAAAAGTGCTTTATGGAGATAAGTGATGAGAAAAGTGTTAATAATAAAGAATAGAGAGAAATGCTCTATTGAGAAGATTAAAGAGAAGTGCTCTAAAGAAAAAAATTGTGGAGAGATGTCCTTCATGTTCGCAAAAGTTTTTTTTTTACACTTTTGAATTAAAGGAGAATGGTAAGAATTAATTAAAAATTGTAAAGTTGTTAAAATTCTTTTTGAATAGTTCTTTAGTTTATTTTTAATTTTATCTTATAAGCCAAATTTATTAGTTGAAATCTCTATTTAAGTTTTTTATATTTTGCCTAGATAAGGCAACTATGTTTATCAATAAAATCACTTCAGTGTTATGTATTCTTTTATCTTATCTTATACATGTTCTTTTCTTAAAAATTTTAACATGGTATCAGAGCCCTTAAAGATATTGAGGGACTTATGAGTGATTAATGCTTTATAAGCGCAAGAGCAAATAAGGGTAATGAGAAACCAAGAAAGTGAAAAGATAATACAGGGAGCCTATTTAGCAAAAGTTTCATCATAAAAAAAGAAAGAAAACATTCCTCAATGTAGCCATTGTAATAAGTTTGGTCATGAAGAGAAAGATTGCTAGCATAAAGAAAAGTCCCGATGCTTTAAGTGTAAACGATTTGAACATTTGAAAAAGGATTGCAAGTTTAACAATAAAAAAGAAGAAAATACAATGCAAATGATTGAAGAAGACAATCTCTTCTAATTAGTGAAAAATGCACCAAGACACATCATAGAGAGAAATGCTCTATGGAGATAAGTAATGAGAGAAATGCTCGTGTTGAAGAATAAAGAGAAGTGTAATATTGAGAAGATCAGAGAGAATTGCTCTAAAGAAAAAAATATGGAGAGATGTCTTCCATATTCGTTAAAGTTTTTTTTATAATTTTAAATTAAGGAGAAATGTTGAGATTAATTCAAATTTATAAAGTTGTTAAAATTTCTTTTAAACAGGTCTTTAATTCGTTTTGAATCTTATCTTATAAGTCAAATTTATTAGCTTAAATATCTATTTAAGTTTTTTATATTTTATCTATATAATGCAATCAAGACTCCGAGGTAATATTTGAGATCACTAGAGATCGGACCAAAGCCCTCTTGCCAGTGACGGAGAGGAAGCAGGCAAGACAAAGTACACTTCGAGATCCAGACAACATTCATATATATGGCGAACTGCATGTAGAGCTCGAGAGCTCTCTGATGATCAAGCAACAAAGTTGTATTTTGCAGTTGATGGGCGTTCCAGGTTGAACCCTCCACTCCCTCCAGGCTATTTTGGTAATGCAATCTTCAGTTGTACAACAATGGCTCTATCAGGTGAGCTTTTATTAGAACCATTTGTTGAGACGATGGATAGGATTCATAAGGCAATAGTCAGAATGGATGATGAGTACCTAAGATCAGCAATTGAGTTCCTGGAGAGCAAAGGTGACCTGACATCAACCATGCATGACCCTGGGGTATGTGCTTGTCCGAACCTTAATATCGTGAGTGATAGAATCAACAGTATTCGCAGCGGAATCAACCCAAGATCAAAAATACATATACAGGCAAACCAATTATAAGAATCGATACAAGACAAACCTGTTGAAGAAACTTCTTTCAACAAATCTTTTTTTCCTTACAGTCTTCTATCGTGTAACCTTAATTATTTCTGTAACCCTTGTTTTTGGGTGGGCAGAAAGAATGTATCATGTGTTATCAGAGAGTTTTTCAAGAGAGTTTCTGTTTTCTCTCTATGTTTCTCATAGATCCCTCTTCGATAGGAAGAAAGGCATATATATATATATATAACCCTCTCCTTTCCGTATAAGAAGTAAACGCTAAGATTACACTGTTTATTACTCATGCGGTTTGCAATTCAAATCAACAGATTTTTTTATTTAATTTAAAATAATCTGTTGCTTATTTAAATTACAAATAACACACGTGTAGTTTAAACAATTAAGGCACGACAGGGACCATATGAAAAAAAATTAATAAGACTAAAATTATAATAAGAATCTATACAGGACTAGTATATTCTTATTATAATTAATCATAAATTA
>JANIJH010000117.1:112889-141523 GCA_024520975.1 Erythroxylum areolatum
TACTGGATTAATCCTAAGCCTCTAAGACCCCACCTTAAAAGCTCAAAGAAGAGGTAAATCTGGAATCTTAAGATTTTTTCAGTTCGTACGTAGCCTGTATACTTTTGTACACAAGGAGTAGTTATATATTGATTAGTCAGGTGCTGATTATCACTGACCTTGCTCAGCATCAAGTTTTCAGCAATCTTGAGTTTCCTAGTAGCTTAAACTCTTACATTACTACTGAAAGCGAGATGTTTGTAATTAAAAATAATTTTTTTATTAATTAGAGATAAGATTGCGGGACAGTAAACTTTCTTAAATCTCGTACCCTAGTGAAATTTCTATCCGTCGTTGTTGTTTTGTAGAATTGTTTTCTTTAAAAAATGTTAAAAGTGAGTTTTTTTCGTTCAAATCATAAGAAATATGAATTAAACTAAAGATCAATAGGATAAACAGAAACAACAAAAGTTGGAAATTTGATTTCATTTCAACGAATTTTTATATTTTATTTTGATTTTAATAGAATTTATATCAAAATTAATTACATAAAAATAAAATATCATTTAATTATTAAAATATTATTTAATTTAAAATTGTTATAATTATGTAATATTTAATTTATAGTAAAAATGTAAAAAAAAAGTCAAACTTTTACAATAAACTAACTTAAAAAAAAAGCTTTGAATCAACACTTCTTCCCTGTCTCTATCCCCTCTTCTGATCGCACTTTTATCAAACACGAGGCAACTTCCATTAATTTCCACTTCTTGATTCCTTCCCAGTATTTTTCCCTGGGAAACAAACAAATCAGACGCCCTCAACAAGGGCCCATCAAAACCCCAAAATCAAAACTGTATTGGGTAGTCACTGTTTTGTGTTTAAGGTCTCCGGTTCATTCATTTCTGATTGGGTCAACGTCGAGTGTATACGTTCAAGCTTCGATCTTTTTTACTCTTCTCATCCGAATTTACGTGAATTTGGACCTTTCTTCTGTTTGGTTTCGGCTCAAGCAAAGTAGAACGGTGATGGTGATTTAGCTGGGAAGAAAAATGAGGATGCTTATAGAAATGATGCCAACGGTTTTATGGTTCATTTTGGCCTTTCAGTTCGTTCCTAAAGTCGTTGGCAACGCAGAAGGTGTCTTTTGTTCTTGTTCTTTCTTCTGTGTTCTGAATCGCTTAGACTTAGGTTGTTTTGCTTCTTTTAGACACTGGTTCTTGAGATTTGGTTCTGTTGACTTTTATTCTGTGTTTGAAGCTTCGTTAAAGTGATTACTGTGCAATTTTAAACCCAAATAGCTTGCTTTAGTTGATACTCTGTCGTTTTTGGCATGAATTTGGTGATTCGAATCTCCTCTTTTGATTTTCTTGTTTTGATATAATCGTCATAACCGAGATTCGATGTTTTCTAGAACGCCAGACATTCAGTCTTACTTTTCTGGGTTAAAAGGGTTTAATCACGTGATGTCTCATGAATCTTTCATTTGTTTGTGACAGGCGATGCCTTGAATGCTCTAAAGATCAATTTAGCTGATCCCAATAACGTTCTGCAAAGTTGGGATCCTACCCTTGTTAATCCTTGCACTTGGTTTCATGTCACGTGCAACAATGAAAACAGTGTTACACGAGTGTGAGTTTAGTTCATTTTCTCTTATGACGTTCTAAACATTGTGTTCAGGCCATGGTGATCACTTGTTTTGTTTCTTGTTCACTCAGTGACCTTGGCAATGCAAATCTCTCGGGTCAACTCGTTCCACAGCTTGGTCAACTTTATAATTTGCAGTACTTGTAAGTAGCATTGTTCATGATCAAGTTTGCTTTTTCTTTGTGTTTCATCATGATTTGCAGCTCTTGTTTACAAATTGAATGGTCTCTTCTTATTAATTCAGGTATAGCAATGTGTTTGTCATATTTGAATAGTTGCAAGAGTTATGTTTTTGAAGAAAAACCTTACATTGACAATAATACACAATAAGAATGCTGTGTATTGTGCAGGAGATACGCATTTATAGTGTTTAAGACAACTTTGTTAACTGTATTCGGAAAGAATATCATAGTTTCTTACCAAAAATCTAGCCATCACTAGTGTAGTACAATGTGCAAATAAGAATAACAAACTAAAGAAGGAAGAATTGTCAAGGAAGACCTAGCAAAATTAATACACCATACCATTCAAGTTTACTTCTCTTTAGTCACTACCAAAGTACCATTATTCACCTCTATCTTGTTGTCCATCAATGGTGTGTTAAATGGTACACCGTTTAGATTTAACCATGCATGTGAAAATGCTGCAAGAGGCAATGTTTTCCTTTTTAGAGGCTTTAGTAAAATCTAAAGTCACAGGTGTAGATATTATCTGTTGAGAAATTTTAGGCATTAAATATATTCTAGACCCTCATAAATTGTAGACTGCTACACCAAATTATTAGAAGCCTGGTGGGCTTCTGTTGGGCAAGAGGGGTTCCCCATTTCACTGGAAAGACATTGTTAAACTATTATAATGAGACTCTTGCAACCAGATATTCATGATATCAAAACTTTTTACAGGTTCCTGAATTTTTTTGATTTACTATTTTCTTTTAATCATTTGTGTTCTTTCTGCAAGGAATCAATCTCAGAGGACTATTGTTATTTTGAGTTCCAGTGTACAAGTATTATGATACTTGGTCAAGAGTCTAAAAGATAATTAATTTCAAGGTGTTGAAGTGTCAGTCAATGATTTATATTTCTATACTCAAATATAGATGCCCCCATGGATTTTTGTGGTTGGAATCTTGGACACTATTCTTTCCATTTTGGTTGTTTGGAGCTACAGTAATTTGATTGGTTGAAGGCAAGAGCAACCATCAAATGATTTGGCATTGTGACTGATCCCAATAATTGGAATGACATGAGTGGCACTTTAAAGTGGCTAATGTTGTGTAACGGGTTCATGCTTAACTAGCCTAAATCTCTCTCTCTCTCTCTCTCTCTCTCTCTCTCTCTCTTGCATGGGGGTCCGCACTTATGGATCATTTTTGAGGCAATGAGTGCCTCTTCTGAAAGTGGATCCTACAATGTAGATCCACAAGTCTTGTGATGGAAAGTAATCAGCATCAATAATGTTTGTTGTTTGAAAGCCATGTTGTTGAATACCCATGTTTTTGTACTTTTCGGGAATAGAATCACTAAATCAACTTTTTATGACAGGGAACTTTATAGTAATAATATCACTGGAAAAATTCCTGAGGAGCTAGGAAATTTGACGGATCTTGTGAGCTTGGATCTTTACTTGAACGGTTTAAATGGACCAATTCCAGTGACCTTGGGAAAGCTTCAGAAACTACGGTTCTTGTACGGAGACTTCTTTTATCTTTTTCTTTTATCAGTAAACTGATGTATATTCTTTTTGCATCTTTTGATTGTATCGATTTACTGAAACATAGAAATTATGACTCTCTGATTTGTGGCTATTTCTGCTGTGTTAAATAGGCGTCTCAACAACAATTCCTTGTCTGGGACCATTCCGATGGTGTTAACTAACGTTTCAACTTTGCAAGTTCTGTGAGTAGTAAAATGCCTACATGTTTTTCTTCATATTTTATTTCTGTTCTTACTGGGGTATATGGTATTATATTGCTGGTTTATCATTTACTCCTGAATGAATGCAGGGATCTTTCAAATAACAAACTAGTTGGAGATATCCCTGTCAACGGTTCCTTTTCATTATTCACTCTCCTCAGGTCTGCTGCAAATAATTTTTTTTCGTTAGAGTTGTTTTGGAGATCTTCAATAAAATTTTGTTGATTGATTGCATTATATTTTCAGTTTTCAGAATAATTCTCTTAATAAACCACCACCTGCTCCACCTCCACCTCTTATCCCAACGCAAACACGATCTTCTGGTTAGTATTGATGTTATGAATTGTTTATTTTATTCATTGTTCCCTCATTTTTGTGATGGATAGCGAATTATTCTCTTGTTGGCCTTTTCTTTTGGTTATTGATGCACAACTTTATCTCAATAGTGTTGAATGTAATGCAAATTTCTATTTTCTTCCTCATTTTTTCCGTCCTGTTTAGGTTCAAATTACTGTTAAAAAAGTTTGTGTACAGCCATATGAAAATTTGGATGTTGTAGGATATCTGTTTAACCTTTTTCTTATGAAATTGTTGATCTTTGAAAACTGGTAACTGAACTAAGAACATACCTTGTCTTCAAATAGTAGGAGCACCAAACTAACCAACAACTTAAATTAGCAAACCATATATGTTAGACCACTCAGATTCTTCGTTTTTGAGGTTGATGACAAGTTACTACCTTTATGATCAAGATCTAGATTACAAATTTCTTATTAAATTTTGGAATTGACTCATAATTAGCTTTTGTTCTAAATGATATGCTAGTTTTACTGATTATGTACAGAGGTTTTAAACATGTTGGAAAATGTCTGAAATGCCACTTTAATAGGTAACAGTGGCACTGGAGCCATTGCTGGAGGAGTTGCTGCTGGTGCTGCTCTGCTATTTGCTGTCCCTGCACTTGCAGTTGCATATTGGCGACGAAGAAAACCACAGGATCATTTCTTTGATGTGCCTGGTTAGTTGTTTTTCCTTAAAATTTTCACAAAAGGTAAGTTTCCAATTAATAGTGTTGATACTAATAGCATGAATTATGTTGTTGCAGCTGAAGAGGATCCAGAAGTTCATCTTGGACAGCTTAAAAGGTTTTCTCTGCGTGAGCTACAAGTTGCAACAGATAGTTTTAGCAATAAGCACATTTTGGGTAGAGGAGGATTTGGAAAAGTCTATAAAGGACGCTTAGCTGATGGCTCTCTTGTGGCAGTAAAAAGACTAAAGGAGGAGCGTACGCAGGGTGGGGAACTGCAGTTCCAAACCGAGGTAGAAATGATCAGTCTGGCTGTTCATCGCAATTTGCTCCGTCTATTTGGCTTTTGCATGACTCCTACAGAGCGGTTGCTTGTGTATCCGTACATGGCTAATGGAAGTGTGGCATCATGTTTAAGAGGTACATTTTGTGTCCTTGTTCACTTCAAGTTCTCTCAAAATTTCAATTTCCAGTAACAATCTCATATTTACCTTGAAGCTCTTCAAAACTTGAAAATAGCTGTCTTTTATCAATTTCAACTGCCTTGTTCTTTCCCTTCTTATGTGCCTTTCTCAAAGTTTTACATAATCTATGAGTGATTTCATCTTTAACTTGCAGCTGTTTTCTACCTGAAAGTATTTCTTCGTATCAAGTTTAAATTGGCTAAACTTATAAGCTGACTTTTTAGGCAAATTCATGTGTTACATGTATTTATGCGAAATTATGTTCTTAATACATGGAAGTCTGGAAACCTTTAAAAAGGTCTGAAATTGCCTTCAACTCTTAAGGAGTAACTGATGGTCTATGGTTATTGTCTATATGATAAATTACCACAGAGCGTAAAGAATCCGAACCTCCACTTAATTGGCCTATAAGGAAGCGAATTGCATTAGGGGCTGCTCGGGGTCTGGCTTATTTGCATGATCATTGTGATCCTAAAATTATTCACCGCGATGTGAAAGCCGCAAATATATTGTTGGATGAGGAATACGAAGCAGTTGTCGGTGACTTTGGGTTGGCAAAACTCATGGATTACAAAGATACTCATGTTACAACTGCAGTACGGGGCACCATTGGACATATAGCACCTGAATATTTGTCAACAGGAAAGTCTTCTGAGAAGACTGATGTTTTTGGCTATGGTGTCATGCTTCTTGAACTTATCACCGGGCAGAGGGCTTTTGATCTCGCTAGACTTGCAAATGATGATGACGTTATGTTACTTGATTGGGTATGTTTCCCCTTCTTCTCTTTCTCGTGTTGCATCAATAGTTCATTTGAGCATCGGTTATCAAAACATACTTGGTTCGTTATTTGTGTTTTGCAGTTATTTTTGAAATGAGAAAATATCTTGATCAGGTAAAACACCTGAAGATAACATCAGAAAATTTTAAACAGATTGTAGGCTTACAAGTGTTGATACTAAGGGTTTTAGGCAAGGAAATATTTGACAGTGAAATAACAAATCATCTGAGGGTTGTAATACAAGATTTATGAGTTTTTCTTGTTAATGCAAAACCTTGCTTAATAAACCAGCCATTCCCTTGAAAGTTTTCTTCATTGCTTTATACCATTCCTGAAATCAGGTAAAAGGTCTTCTCAAAGATAAGAAGTTGGAGGTCTTAGTTGACGCGGACCTGCAAGGTAATTACCTTGATGATGAGGTGGAGAAACTGATCCAAGTAGCTCTGCTGTGCACACAAGGTGCTCCAATGGAACGGCCCAAGATGTCGGAGGTGGTCAGGATGCTGGAAGGTGACGGCCTGGCAGAACGATGGGAGGAGTGGCAGAAAGAGGAGATTTTCCGGCAAGAATTCAGCCATCCTCACCCCAACACCACCTGGATTGTTGATTCCACTTCACACATCCCTCCGGACGAATTGTCCGGTCCCAGATGATGCGTCTCGTCCATTTTGTGTTTGAATTGTGCATATAGCTTTTTGTTTCTTTCCCTTTTCACTCTCTTTTCATATTATTCCAATGTCTAGTTTATGTTCAATGTTGGAGTTGCTTAGTGATACTGTAACTTCTATAGGGCGTATTTGTATTTGAGGTTAAGGTGCTTAAGCAAAGACGGCCCTAACACTTAACAGCCTTGCCCACCTTGTCATTTTTATGTACTAATAAATAAATTAAATTACTTTTTTTTTCTGCAGGCTATTCACTTATTCTTTAATCACCCAAACTGATGTTATGATTTTCTTTACTTTCTCTTTTTGGATTGATCAAGAAGATGACAACTTTTTTATTATGTAGTAGTAAGGATGCGTATTATCAAACTTTTTCAGATTTTGTTTCAATGCGAGACTTTATATTGAGTGTGATAATATTAACGATGATGATGTCAGTAACGTTGTATCAATTAGGATTAGCAAAGGGGTCGGGTCAACCCTCAAAATAACATTATTTTCAATAATTTGAATAGGTTTGGGCCCAAATTTGGTCTATTATTTTTATTTTACTTTACTTTATTATATATATATTATTTTATCTATTGTTTTGTATTTATTTATGTTTTTACTTCTTACTTTTAATTTTGTTTACCATTTTAGTGTATATTTTTATTATCATTTTAATTAGTATTTTTAATACTATTATTTATTTACTTATTATTTATACATTTATTTGATTTTATTGTTTTATTTTTTTTCTTTATGTGGACATTTGAAAATGACCACTTTACTAGTTAAGAATTAAGTTGTATACTATTAAATCTTTTCAGATTCGGCGCAGCAATAGAAAATGTTTTCATAATTTCATGTTTCAATTTATGTAAATAATTAAAAGATGATATTTTGAAAATTGAAAATTAAAGTGAGTTAGGAGACAAATTTTAACAATAAAATATTATTGGACCACTTTAAATTATGTGAAAAATGCAATTTCTTAAGTTAAAATTAGAAAAAATGTAGAAGTAGATTTAATAATGCACTTAAAAAATATTGTTTACAACCTTATAATAAAATTACATAATTTTTTAGAACATAATATAAATTTGAACTAATTATTTATTAGCACTAAATATATAAAATAAAACTTTTAAAATAATAAAATAATTGTTTATTTAAAAGAATAATAATTAAATCCATTTATTTGAAATTAAATAATGATTTGAAAGTTTGAAATAAATAATAATTAACTGAATTTTAACAAAATTTATATGGTTATAAATAATTACAAGGAATGTTTATTTAAAATATAATAAAGAATAATAAAAATTAAAAAATAATGGTTAAATTGAAATCAATGATTAGAATATAATAGGAAAGAAATGAGACCTCAAATTCTCCGACATAAGTGTGTGTCTTCTTCTTCGCAGGTGCTGTCCCAAAAAACATTAAATCCTCCAAGCTTGGAATGCGCCTATCATGAAGGCCAGGGAGAGAAAGAGGGAGGGGTTGATCTTTCTTGGGTTTTTGTTTAATTAATTAATTGGAAGAAAGTGTCTGGGAAGGGGGGAAGGAAGGAAGGAAGGAAGGAAGAAGAGATGGAAAGCGTGATTCACAAGTTGAGGAATTTGGATGCGTACCCTAAGATCAACGATGATTTCTTCAGCCGTACACTCTCCGGTGGCGTTATCACCCTCGTTTCTTCTCTTGTTATGCTCTTCCTCTTCTTCTCTGAATTTAGTATGTTCCTTCTCGTGTGTTCTTCATTTTTTTTTTTTTTTTGCGTTTCTTGTGTTCTGTTTCATACTTGTTAGGAGTTCTCTTTTCTTTTAATCGGTGTTGCTTGTACGGAAAATTTTAGTAAAGCATGTGTTTGTTTCTTTTTTGGTTAATTTTCTTGTGCAAATCTACTTTGTATGTGATATTTGTACTCGAGCTTGAAAATTCTCAAAATTGCATCTTGAGGTTTGCCACTTCAAAATTCCTACATGATTCATATAGGTTGCCCCTCATTAGGATATGGTTTTGCTGCTGAAATGACAAAAATGTTTGTGTTCTATGATGTGTTGAGGATTGTGCAAGGTGATGATGAATGTATCATAGGGAGACACCTCTAGAGATGCTTAAGGATTTGGTGTTCTTAACTGGATTCTCAAATTACTTTCTTTGTTTAGCTTATGTTATGAGCCTTAAACTTTCATTGCTATTTCTTACCCTGTTACGAGATAGTAAATAGATTTATGCATGTCTTCTTGCTCCCAATTTATATTTGAATTGTTGTATCTTCATTTATCTTTTGTTATTTATTTGGAAGGATTATATTTGCACACCGTTACCGAGACAAAGCTTTCAGTGGATACTTCAAGGGGTGAAACTTTTCAAATCAATGTAATTGTCTCAGTTCCTCTTTCCCCCTTGGTTATAAATATGGGAGAACAATTAAATTTTCCCTCATATATCTCGGTTATTATGATGTTCCACTATTGATGTTGTACATCTTGTTCCCAAAGATTAAGTTAATCTTTATAGCGATTTTTATTTTCCAACGCCTTTAGATATACTAACTAGTGACTTTTTTGTTTCTTAAGAATTGTTTGGTTTAATTGATTTTGTCCTTTTATCTTTATTTTTCTTAAAATACGATTTTGCAGTTTGATGTCACTTTTCCAAGAGTTCCATGCTCATTACTCAGTGTTGATAGCATGGATATAAGTGGAGAGCAGCATCTTGATATCGTATGTATGCAAACATTCCCTTATCAAGTTAACAGAGCCATGATTTGCTTGTTCACTTGGTAATTATGTTACTTTTCATGATCTTCAGCCATGTTTTCTATTTGCAGAAACACAACATAACCAAGAAAAGAATCAATCTTCATGGCGATGTAATAGAAGTCAAGCAGGATGGGATTGGTGCACCAAAGGTTATTGGAGGAACACATGCTTCTCTCTCTCTCTCTCTCTCATGCACATTTTCCTTTAGAGATCATTCCTTCCTACTAAGTCAAGTGACACATGAAACTGACAACAACCTAGCTTTAAAATTTGATGGCATCATTTATTCAAATATTGTGCTGATTTTCCCACTTCACGTGCTTGTGATGCTTATCCATCTAGTTAATTCTATGCCACTCAAACGCATGTGTTTGTATAAATTTTGATTTGTAAGATGGTTACTATTATTCCCTCGTAAGTTCTCGTAATTGCACCCAATTTCACCATCAACTAGACTGCCTAACTCCGAGGGACAGCAGGATAAAAAAGTTTGCTTATTAGTAAAGAGCTTTCCACTTACTAGTCAAGTGGAAATGTAGCGCACACAAAGTTAAAATGAACATGAGTCCAATGGATCTAATTATTTGATCTTCCTTGTATGCTCTAAATCATCCTTTTTCTTCTCAAATTGTTTTTAATTCTGGAAGCATTCGTTGCACATCACTTTTTTCTCCCTGTTTCTTGAACATCAACCAACTTGCTTTTCTTTGTTCAACAGATCGAGAAGCCTTTGCAGAGACATGGAGGTAGACTTGAACATGGAGAAACCTATTGTGGCTCATGTTATGGTGCAGAAATGGTACACTGAAGTTTGTCATCTGTTATGTGGATAAGTTAATATGTATTTTTGAATCAAGTAATAGTATTACATGATATAATTACCAGTGTAATGTCCAAGATTTGAAAAAAGTTCTTTTCATTTTTATTGGGTTACAAATAGTTTCTACAACAACATTTTAGTTTTGCTTCTTTCTTGAATTATGCCACTTCTCCAATGATTGATCCTTTGTTTTTGTGTTTGTCCTAGTTGGTTTGGCATGGATATAGAGCTTTTTCTTTATGCTACATGTTGACTTGGAAATTTATTTTCAGAATGTTATCTAGATGCATGATATCCCATTTATTGAGATTGCATCTTCACTTCTCTGCCTGTATTTTGAAGTATAGGTTATATGTGGCCAGCTTATGAAACTTTGGCATTGGTTTGGGTATTTTGAGTTTAGGATATTTAAAAATTGACACCCAATTTTGACTTATCTTTAGTATGGTATTTGAAAATTGAAATGTAGATGTTGCATTTGACATGTAACATTGTTTTCCTGAAAAGGATGAACCTAATAATAGTCTGCTTTAAACCTCTGAAATTTCTTACAGTTTTTCTACTAGGGCCTATTGCATTCAATGTAATAGAAGAAAACTTCACAACCATTTGACATGATCAAATCATGAACTGAGGCAGAACCATAGTTTGTGGAAATTTATATGAGAACTACTGTAAATTATGACGAAAGCAAAACATACCGGCTCAACTTCCATGGATTCGAATTGTGACCTAGGTATACTTGAGATAAAAGTTTGGAATTCTATATCCACACGTAACTTAGTTTAGTCTTTCAATATGTATTAAACTAAATTAAGTATAACACTCAAATTAGTGTACATTTGGCTACATGACCTTATTGCTGTTTGGTACAGCAAGCAACATTTTAGCATTTGAGAGCATATGGAAAAATAAACCGTTTCAAGTTTCTCCTATTGTTATGTAATATTTGCTTCTATGAATGAATGTGTTGCTTTCTCTCTGGCAGTCTGATGATGATTGCTGCAACTCCTGTGAAGAAGTTCGTGAAGCATACAGGAAAAAAGGGTGGGCCCTAACATATCCTGATTTGATAGATCAGGTTAGTTTTTGATAGGGTTTAGACACCACTTTTTTGAGTATTATCATTCAATATAAATTATATCATTTCACAGGATAAAATTTACTTTGGTGACCATATGTCTCCTGTTGATTTACTGATTGTGTTATAGACGTTGACTCTGTGTCTGAACATTGTCATTCAGATTTCACTTGCTTACGTCAAGCTATTTTGATATTCATGGTAACTGTAGATATTTTCTTCATATACTGTCAGAACTATATCAGTATGTCTTTCACGAACCTTAACCCTTTCCCTGGGAAGCTTATTTGGCTAAAATTTGACATGATCAACTTTTTCCTAGCAAAAACAGTAGAAATCCTTTCCATGTAACATCATGACAGCTGATCGTGTAAGTGCCAGATTCAGTTTAAAATGTTGAAGATTCTTCAGGAACCGTGAGGCATGGAAGCTGGTTAAGTTCCCATACTAGAGCTTTTTGATTAGACCGAATTACAGGTGCTCTTGATTCTTTTGCTTGGAATGGTTGGGTTTTTTGTCATTAGTGAGTATTGGACAGTCACTATCATTCGTATAATGATTTCTAGGTATTGGCGAAATGGGAATGTAGATGAAGTTATACATTGTTCACAAGTTTCGGATGCATCTTATCATGGGCTTTCTTTGAAAACATGAAAACAACTATTTGGATTTCATTTTTATATATTTTTGGGATTTGTGGTAAGTCTTACCACGATAATGGTGTGATTCTTATTGTCATATTGTTGTCGCATGAAATTGAAATCATTCATCACCATTCTGTGGAAAGTAACTGCAAGTAATTGGACATATGCAGTAGAGAACAGCAGCATGGGTCTCCTGTTTTCAACTCGGTTGTCGATGACCGGTGATCAAAGACTAAGAAAGTTTAATGTATGGCCATGGTCTATGTGACTTATGTTAATGTGATTTAGATGATTAAATAAGTTCGAGATTATCTGAAAACGAGTTGCAAGTTCCGTGGGAGATGATGGATTCCTGTTTAGGTCCCATACTACTCATTCATGTAGAATTGTAAATGAAACAGCTAAAACCGAGACTTTCTCCTATTATACTTTGACCAATATCTTATTTCGGGGGGTATCATCTGATCATGAGCTCTGAATGTTTTTTTGATTATAATATGAAATCTGTTAGTTCCCTACTTATTTAGGAGAAAGTTGCATCCTTGCACAGTTTAGTGAAGACTTGTGTTGTCTTTCCTGTCTTGCTACAGTGAGACATTTTGCTGGATTGGGAATATCTCGAGCAAAGTACTGATGATTTTAGTTGGACTACGCATACTCCTTTTTGGTCCATTTCTTTTCAGACAAAGGAGTTATATGCCATTATCTTATTATGCCTAGGGTGTGCTATTGATTTAGGTGTAATTCTCCATCAGCTATTCTGCTTTTGGCTTACAAGAAAAGTGTTTTACCTTGTCTGTGAAAGTACAGTAGATACATCTATTAGTTGAATGCTTTTGAAACCTTCTTTATAGAAGTATCTATTTAAAATTTTTTGAACCTTGTGTAACACTGAGTAGTGCAAACGAGAAGGCTTTATCCAAAAGATAAAAGAAGAAGAAGGTGAGGGATGCAGTATCTATGGAGCTTTGGAAGTTAATAAAGTGGCTGGCAACTTCCATTTTATACCCGGGAAAAGCTTCCATCACTCTCACTTTCAAGTGCATGATTTGCTAGCCTTGCAAAAAGATAGCTATAATGTAAGCAGATATGGACATCCAATTCTCTTTGTTCTATTGAACCTTGATCGTTATTTTTATATTTTCCTCTTTGGAAATCAAACTCTATGACTATCCTCTTACATTCGAATAAAATGATACAGGTCAGTCACAGGATAAACCGACTTTCATTTGGTGCCCACTTTCCAGGCGTTGTAAATCCTCTTGATGGGTAATTCTTTTTTACCTGTCTTCTCTTGTAGAACATTTTGTGCTCCAATGACTAATATTTTGGGATATTTTTCATGTTGACTGAAGTGAGTTTTGTGTATATTTATGCCCTACATCTGAGTTTTAAATTTATCCTATGCCAACGCGAGCTTCCTTAATATGATATAGTTGTTTTGCATTCTTTTGTTTTCTTTTGATGTCCCATGAACATACAGAAATTTTATCATTATCTTTCATTTTTCAGGGCGGAAATGATGCATGTAAAACCAAATGGTATGCAGCAATATTTTATTAAGGTGTGCATTGTTGAACTTTCCTCTTCAAAGTGATATATTATTGACCCTATTGATGAGGAACTATGCTAAATATTAGATGAATCTTCAACTTTTGCTTAAAAGAAAACAACTTGGACAATCAAATATGATAGTCTCAAACTATCTACGCTCCTTTTTTCCTTGCTTTTCTGGGCATCAGCTCATTGGGCTTTGCATTTATTGTTATATTCTTTTTCTGAACCAAATTGGATGCACTTGCATTTTTATGCAATATAGTTTTCTACAGACGCGTCGTGTTTTTGATCTCTCATCTCTCTAATTCACGGCAGCGTTGGTCTAAATCGATTGGGCTGCATCTGTTTAGACAATAAAATAAATAAATCAAGGTAAATTTACTGTTTAACTCTGCAGGTGGTCCCAACCATATACACCAAGATTAAAGGTCACACTGTGAACTCAAATCAGGTATTGAACTGAAAATTTTGTTTATATATTTTCTGCTTTTTCATGTGGTTATCACTTGAAAGGTGTCTGCAATGGTGCTTTGCAGTACTCTGTAACAGAGCATTACAAGGACGCTGAATGGATGAACCCTGACGCTCTTTCTGGAGTCTACTTCTTTTATGACTTTTCTCCAATCAAGGTGTGTTCTTTTATCCATTTATGATAATCTTGTTTAAAGAATATCTGATATCAGCTATTGATCATAACAAGTTCTCTTGGTCTAAGTGCTTGTAACATTTATTTAGTGGTATGCTTGTTTTTAGCACTGTTCTCATTAGTTTAGGGATCGTTCGATTCTATTTCTGTTTTTTAGTTTTTGTTTTGATTTTCATATTTATTGAGAGTTTTGTATTTCATTAAGAATTTGTTGTCAAAAGTTCTATTTTACAAAAAGTCTTTTAGTTTTCTGTATCACAATCTGATTTTCTTATTAATTAAATAAATATTACTAAATTATATGATATTATCTACTAATAAAAATGTTTGATCATATAATTTAATTATTCAATAACCAATGTTTTAATTTATTTTTAGTATTTTTAAACTTAAAATTATTATTTCTTATATCTCATGAATAGATATATTTTCCAAGAGGGCGAGTCTTGGAGTAACTGGTAAGGTTATTTTTTTGTGACAAGATGGTCATAGAAACAACCTCTTTGTAAAAATGCCAAGGAAAGGTTTTGTACAATTGATGTCCCTCTCTCACACCCTTGCAAAGCGGGGAGTCTTGTGTATTAGGATTCATTGACTTAGAAATATTTTTCTTCTCAAAATAAATTAATTTTGAAAATTAATTATTTTAAAACTTCATAATGTTGTGATTGTTATTTTAAAATTTCTCACTAAAAATTTCCAGTTTTGAATTAGTGGTGTGAAGCTTGTAAATTTTCAATACTACATGCCAGCCAAGATCTAAGATAATGCAATAGGTAGTTTTTTGAATTGCATTTGCCACAAGAGTTTGCTTGTGACTGAACCACAAGAAAGATACAATTAATATAGTGTCAGTGTAAATTTCGGTACCAACACCACCGACACTGACGAATCTCTGAAGAATTCTGTAATTGATGCAGGTTGTCTTCAAGGAAGAGCACATCTCATTTTTGCATTTCATGACGAATGTTTGTGCAATAATTGGAGGTAACCTCGACATCTGCTCTCTAAATGATCATCCTAGTTACTGCCTTGAACATAGAATGCCCAAGAAGCAATGCATCAATTTATACTCCTTTACAGTATAGCTGTTTCAGATGATTTACTCGAGTATCAATGAGACTTTTACTTGATTATTGTTGTTGTTGATGTTGTTGTTCCAATGGTTTACTCGCATCCGAGAGATACCGGCTTTGGTTTCTCAAAATTGCTATTCGATATTGAGATCAAGAACTAACAACTATGGTTGATTCTGTTTTGCATTTGATTGGTTGTTTCCCCAAAGTTGTGATTATAATGTTCATGTCAACTTTTGACATGGTTTGCCTGTTCTGCTAGGTATATTTACAATGGCTGGAATTGTAGATTCATTCATTTACCATGGTCAAAAGGCAATCAAGAAGAAGGTGGCAATTGGGAAATATAGATAAACCCTTCATGGGGTTGATTTGTAATCTGTCAATTTTGTATTTTTCTGTTATAGTGTTTTAGAACTGTGTTCAAGGGTTAGATATGAAGTATCCTTTCTTGTACCCAGCATACTTGCATTGTTCTTTGGGATTACTTACACATCAGATATGGATATAACACGTAAAGGCTTTTTTTTATATTTAAAAACCGAATTTATCAGTCAATTTATATTAAATATTTTACTAAACTTTATTTAGTTTTTGGATTTGATTCCCACTTTTAGTTGTGTTATAAAGTTGGTAGAGTGAAGAGGCATGGGGTTAAAAGGTCTTATGTTCGGTTCTTCCTATTTATACTCTCTCAATTGAGTCTGTCGTACAGGGGTTATCTAGTGTAGAATATCCGGTTGACTTGATTTGTAGGCCATTGCATCAGTCTAAAAATTTACTCGGTGCATATCTAAAGATTAGTGACTACTAATTTCTTCGTTTTTCAAAAAGAAAAGGTGTTACGAGTCACAAATATCACATTTGTATGTTTAATTTTTAATAGAGTTTAAGATTAATAGTAAAATAATTTCTTATTATATTGAATAATAATTAAAATTAATATTTTTAGTTAAAATCGATTTAACTCAAATAAAATAGACATAATTTGAATTAATCTTATTATAGATTAAATTAAATAATTCAAATACCTTGAATTCAATTTAAAACTAAAATAAAACACTTTAATTTTTTTTAATTAACTTGTTGAGATATTATACATTGACTAATTTTTGAGTTTTTTATTTTTCAATTTGATTTATTTTAATAATTGTTATTAGTTAAAAACTAATTAGTTTATTAATTAATTAATTAAATTTTTATAAATTAAAATAAATAAATAAATTTCAATTTGATTTTTTAATTAAAATTTAAATTCTTCTAAAAGCAATCTTTTTCAATAATTTTTAAAAAAATTTATTTAATTATTAATTAATTTTATGATAATTTATTACTAATTAAACTTTTAAAATTTTAAATTTTTTTGTCTTGTTAATTTAACTTATAATTTAGATTTTACAACATGAGACACCTAAAAACCTAAATAATTTACTTGTTAATAAATTAAATATAATTAAATAAAAATTAAACCAATTTTCTTTAAATATGTATTAGTTCATTAAATCTCATCAACACGTAAACGGGAACAGATGCTCCAACCCGTACCAGCCGCCGTCCCCAGCTCTCCCTCCCTCTCTCTCTCACACACACACACACTCACGTCGACGCACGCACGCACGCACTCACGCTTTGTGCCTCGGACAAACTAGACCCATCGGACCCATCAGCACTATATATGTAGCCATAATACCTGTTTGACAAAACTCCACAACCAAACTAAAGACGTCAGTACAAGGCTTCTTCACCTGGGACTGGACTGGGAGGGAGTGGAGCTTATGTTATGTAATGTTGTTGGGTCTTCTTTCCATAAACACCAGCTTCACTCTTCCATTTCGATACACCTTCAAGCGGTTTGCCCCCGTTTCTCTTCCTTGCTTCCCTTTCACTTCCGTGTCTATTCTTCAGTGTTTCTCTATTGTGTTCTGTTTTTGTGGTCTTTGGATCCGATGGGTAACTAATAACTGTGCTGTTTTTGCAGGGACTTTTCGTTCTGGTATCGTTGTCTAGTTCAGAAAAAGGCCCATATCTCATCTGCTATTCACGTTCCCTTTTCTTGCGTGCAGCCTTTTAATTACGTCACTTTCACTAGCCTGAGTGGCTACAAAGACTCAAAAGCTTTACTAGATGCTCCACCATTTGTATTTGCTGCTTCTTGGATTTGCAAAAGACAATCAAGTAAAGTATCCATCCTGTTGAAGACTGACAGTGATGTTACCAGATTTTATGTTGATAAGTCGCCGAATGAAAAGGGTTCTTCAGGAAAAGGAAAGAATGGAACAAAAAAGGTGAAATTGTCTAAAAGGGCCAAGAGGAATGAACTTAGGTTCTATCGTCTTATGGCCAAGAAGAAGATGAACTCCCCTAATCCAGAGGTCAGGATTAGGTATAAACTTGGAAAGGTTTGATCCCTTTTGAACTGAGGAATTCACTTTTTGCAGTTTGCTCTTATAGCCATTAATTCTTCTGGTTTTGATTTTCCTGTTTCTATAGTACTATTACATTATTGCTGTGTGTTGTAGATTTACCAATTCTGAAGCTTTTTACGTCCTCTTTGTCTTGATATTTGCGAGCATGTTGAGATTCAAGAGTACGAATTTGTTTGCCTATCTATGTATCAGGGTTAAGTGGAAGCAATTGTCTTTGCCATGTCTTCTAACTTAAAGAAGGCGGTGTTAAGATACACATAAAAATTGTTGGTACTTTTCTTCTCAATTATCCGATGGATTGTCCTTTAGGAATTGTATCTTGTACAACTCTAGAATAGACAATCATGGTTTTTCTTAAGTTAGAACAGTGAAATCATGCAAGTGTTTGTAAGCTTTAGTCGATTTTTGATATGTGAATTGATATGGAGATGACATGTTTACGAGGGAATAAGACAAGAACTTGTGAGTAGGCAATATAAAGGGTCAATATCGACAAAAATTTGAGAGTAGGCTAGTGTTGGAATGTGTTTGTGTGCATTGGTAGAAATCTTTAACGATAGACAAGATTCAGATGCAAGATCAAAAATAATTGATGTAACTAACTTGTGCTAAGTTTGAAGGTGTGTGAAGTTACTTAAACTTTGATAAGGAAGTCTAAAGATATGAAAATCTGCGAGTTTGTTGTATAATGATTCATCTTTGCTAACTTAAGTTATGGAGCAATGTAACTGCACCATAAATGTGCTTGGATGAACATGCATAAGGATAACTTGGGATGGCTATTATCAAGGCATTTGTCAGTTTAAGAGGCAATAATGTGGTGATACAAGTGAGCTTAAAAAGTGGAGTACTAACTTTGATATTGGGAGCACTTTTTCAAAATTATAGGAAAGTGGTCGGTGAAGTGGCAATGAAGTGAGCATCTCTAAAGATCATGCTTTTCATGTTTTAAGTGAAGTTAGTAGTCAAAAAGGCATAACACTACACTAACTTGGTAGAGTTAGTGGAAGAAGTGGTAACTCATTACTAACTTGGTGATGTAGTGGAGAAAGTTTTTTTTTTTTTTTGAGAATTTAGTGGAGAAAATTGATAGGTTAACTTATTTGCTTTCTATGTTTTTGTAAGCTTAAATAAAGACATCTTTTGTAGCTCATTTGATAATATAATACATTTAATCATCTGCATAAAAAGAGTTGAAAGTTTTAAGAGAAAGTTCTTTACGAGAGCGTTGAGTAGGGAGTTCTAGAGTGTTTACTGTAGAGTGTTTTGAGGAGAAGGTAACTTGAGTCCTTTGCATTGTATTGTTTCTTTTGCGAATAGATCAATAAAAGGATAACTTTGTCATATCTCTCTATTGTTTATTTTATTTGATTGAGTTGTACTAAACACTTGTGTGTTGAGAGTGAATAAAATACTAACACACGAGTAGCGTAAGGCATTTGAAAGCAAACAAACTTGTTAGTCAGTGATATAACGAAGGAAGGCTGAGTTAGACTTTGTCTGACTTAAGCTTGACTATCATATGAGGATTTCGACAATCTTGTTACATTCTATGACATCCTATTGGGCCTAAACGACCTATGATTGTCTCCGATTTTGCAACTCTCTCTACAAGATTGCTTCCACCAGCCATTGTAAATGAACAATATAAGAGCTCCTCACAAGTAGCAATACCAATTGTCACTAGAACTTCTTCGAGTGTAGCAAAACTGAATAAGATTGTTGAAATCCTCGTATAATAGTTAAATTTAAGTCTACCAACTAACTCAGCCTTCTTTTATTATCCTGACTAATAAGTTCGTTTGTTTCAAACGTCTCACGTCACTTATATTTGTCACTCACTCTCATAACACAAGTGTTTAGCATAATTCAATAAAATGAATTGAATAAGAAAAATACAGTAAAACCAGCCTTTTATTGATCTATTCATGAAAGAAACAAGAATTCAATTTACTTCCTCCTCGAAGCAATTTACAGTAAACACTCAAGGACTTCACCCTCAAAACTCTTGTAAAGAATTTTCTCTCAAAGATCTCAAGTTTCTCTAAGCAGATGTTTGAGTGTACAAAAGATGCTTTTATGTAAGCTTACATGAATTTAGGAACCAAGTAAATTAACTTACCCATTATTTTCACTAACCCATCAAGTTAATAAAGAGTTACCACTTCTTCCACTAACTCCACCAAGTTAGTGGAGAGTTATGTCTTTTAGACCACCAATTCCACTTAGAACACCAAAAACATGCTTTTGGAAGATGTTAACTTTGTTGTCACATCACCAGTTCACTTTCCCCACAACTTTTAAAAAGTTCTTCCTCTTTTGAAGTTAATGTTCCACTTTTTAAGCTTACTTCTCTATGTTCATATTATATGTTGTCATATCATCGTCTTTGAAACCGATAAATGCCTTAATGAGCCTTTGATTAGCCATTTTGAGCCATCTTTATACATAGTCTATCTAAGCTGTCAAATTGTTCCATAACCTATGTTAGCAACAATATGAACCATTGCATAACAAACCTCGCAGATTTACATAGCTTTGGGTTTTCTCATTGAAATCAAGTACCTTCATGAACTTTTGAACTTAATACAACTTAGTTGAACTGACCATCTCTAGTCTCACATTTGGATCTTGTCTATTGTTGAAAATTTTTTCCAATGTGCACCAACACTCTTCTACCTTCAAGTTTTCATTGACATTGCTCACTTATCGTGTCTACTAATAAAGCTTTGCCTTATTCTTTCGTCAATATATGATTTTCATGTCAATTCATGTCAAACATCAGCCAAAACTTACATGATTTCGCCATTTAGATTTAGCTCTCTAACAGTTTCTTCTTGTTACCTTAGAATTAAAAGATTCATCTTGCATGCTACTCGGCGGACATGTGAGTTTTCGTAGTCTCCTGAAAGATATTCCATTAATTGAATTATTTGAATTAGTTTTAATATTCAGGAGAAATCAGAAATCGGAAATCGAAGATTCCCTTATTTTTTTTAAACCTTGCATTCTCAGGCCAAACGAAAAGAAGCATGGTTGATTGAGAAGTTGAGGAAATTTGACGTTCCAAAAGCCCCAGATGAGCCATATGATCCTGAAATCTTAACCGAGGAAGAAAAGCATTACCTTAAGCGTACCGGTGAAAAGAAGAAACATTATGTTCCAGTTGGGAGACGAGGAGTGTTTGGAGGTGTAGTCCTGAATATGCATCTCCATTGGAAAAGACATGAAACTGTGAAGGTTGTCTGCAAACCATGCAAGCCAGGACAAATTCATGAATATGCTGAAGAGCTTGCACAGCTTAGCAAAGGCATTGTGATTGACACAAAACCTAACAATACAATAATATTCTACAGGGGTAAGAACTATGTTCAGCCAGAAGTTATGTCCCCCCCAGATACTCTATCAAAAGCCAAGGTATGCTTGTATATCTGCTACATTGAGTATGGTTTATGTGTGTCTTATGCAAGGGCTCATGTTGATATGCGCACTCTGTTTGCCTTTTGATATTGGAAGTTATACTATTTGGCTTTATATACGTTCCATTAGACATAAATGACTGTGCAACTGAGCGTTCATATGATTCGTCAAATGATTGGCTATTCTTCAGGATTGTACAACCCCTTCAATGACATTTATCATATAATGCTGTTCATAATTGCTCTTACAGGATCACTGACTTCAAGTTCTGCTGTTTGATTTGAACTTTTCAATCAAGACCATGATCCCTTGTTCATTTCAATTCGGATTTTATATCTTGTTTACTTGATTAAATCCTATAGAAAAAGTGTTTCAAAATTTATGTTGTCCGCCATCTCATATATGATTAGTAGTTGAGCCGAAACAAAAGACTTTAGATTGGACATAGATCCACTTTTTGGCTTAACTTTGGATATCTTGTTTACTTCACTGACTTCAAGGTCTGCTGTTTGATTTAAACTTTTCAATCACTTATGGAGACCATGGTCCCGTATTCATTTCAATTCACATTTCATATCATGCTTGCTTAATCAGATCCTGTGGAAAAAGTGTTTCAAAATTTATACTGTCCGATATCTAATATATGATTATTAGTCGAACAAAACAGGAGATTTTTTCGTTGTAGATTGGACATAGATCCAATTTTAGCTTAACTTGGGATATCTTGTTTACTTCAACCTCATAGCTGTGGTTGTTTGTTTCTCCACCTTTGTCTTATATCTATGAATTTTTCATGAGCTCTTCAACATCTTACTTTCTGTATAGGTTATAGGATCAAGTTTTCTGCTTCAACAAGTTTGGCAAGCATGGTTTTCTTATTTTTATTGACACCATTTTTAACATGTGCAATTGCAGGCATTGGAGAAATACAAGTACCTACAGTCCCTTGAGCATACAAGCCATTTTATTGAAAAATTGGAGAAAGAGCTTGAAGATTATCACGAGTATGTTTCTCGTTACAAGAAGGGATGTGAAGATAAATCACAGAGCATAGCTGGTACTTGATGCATGCTCAAGCATCTGACTGTCTAGCAATTGTGAAATGAATTGTGAAGAAAATATGAAATAAAATTTTATTAATTCCAAGAAATGGTGCTTTCACCTATCGGTGGGTCAATTTACGTATGGTCAGATTTGTTTCTTGTTGAAATAGTTTGTGCATCAGTTGGCATTTAGCTTTTGAGCATTTTCTCTAATAATCATTGGCTTTGTTACCTTAGAATATCTGGTAAAAGTTAATCTTTTATAATTAGAAAGTCATATGTTCAAATTACGAAATTAACTTCTTTATAAAAATACAAAGGTAAAGTTGCGTACATCGATGATTTTTCTCAGCCTTCAAATTCCAGGGCTCAACCCTGGGCAGGCGGTGGAAACTGTCAAGCTAGAGTACGGAAGGGGTAGAGGAAATTTTTGGTTGAGCGGTTAAATGCGTAGAGATTGGAAAGAATACTAACGGCGAAAGCACTCTACTGGGCCGACATTGACATTGAAAGAGACTCTCATAAAACGGGGAGCTTTGTGCACGAGATATATTGACTTTTATGACTGTTTATGAGTACTTGAGTCAATTAAGTTTGTTATAATTTAAATTTAATTATCTATTTTTAAAAAAACCATTATTTTGTATCAGTTATCCATTTGTATTAAATTGTTTTTTGCATAGTAGCTCTCAATATGTCTATTTAAATTTAAATTTAAACAATATGATAATTTTATCAATAAAACAAATTTTAAGTTATAAAAAAAAGTAAAGAGGGAAATTTCTTTTTAAAGTTATTAATTATTGTATTTATGTAATTTCGAATAAAATTTAACACATGTTATATTTTCTGTGTTATAATAAAAAATAATTATTTTTAAATAAATGATTTTTTATGTTCAAAAGCTATAATTATTAGGACAAGTAGTGCAAACTTTAGAAATTATTACGAATGATTGAAAATTTTACCCAGTTTAATTATAAAAATTTTAAACTGTTTAATTTTTCACTTTAGTTTTAAGGTTTTTGGTTTAATTCACTTTAATAACTCTCGTTGTTAAAAAATAATCAATTTATTAATTAATCAGTCAAATTTTATAAATAATAAGTTCTTATAAATTATAATTAATTAATTAATTTTTATTTAATAATCTCTTTTTTAATTAAAATTCAAACTTTTCAATAGAAAAGGACAATTTTTTAATCATATTTTAAAATTTTTAATTTTATTTAATCTTTAATCAATTTTATGACAGTCTAATTTTAAACCTCTTACTTTACTTGTTTAATTTTCGGTCAAGTTTTGACAACATTGACTATTACTATAAAATTTTAATAGTGAGAATTATATTTATATTATAGTTAAGGATACTTATTAATGTTTTAAAATTTCATACATTTTACAAATATAAATTAATTCTTAATTTTATATTGATAAGGTTAAATATATCTTATCTCTAGGAATTTATAATTTTTTATTTCAAACATCATTTTTTTAAATTACTATTTAGTAAGGTATTATTTTCAAGAAAAAGGTATTATTCATATTAAATTGATTTTCTTTATTTTTTATAACTCAAAATGATATAACATTAAAATTTTATGATGTCGTTCTGAAAATATAAATTAACAAAAAATGTGTTATATGATATGATAAATAAATACTATTAAGAGATAAATAATAATTTGAAAATTAAAAATCAAATGAGATATAATCTAATTTTTAATTAGATGAAACCGATATTAATGGGCCTTGTATCTTGGGCCTTATGGTTTGGGCCTCTTTAAACTTGGATTACGTGTTACAGCCCAACCTCTTTTTCTCGTAATCCTATATAAATGAATGAACCTTAACCGAAACCCTAAGCAGCCGCGTAACAGTCATCTCTATCCCAAACTCCGGATTCCAGTCTACAAGCGTAAACCATGGTTAGAACTGCTTCCCTCTTTTTCTTTTAATATATGTTGTGTTTGTGTACATGGGTTTTGTGTTTTGAATGACGTTGGCTGTGTACGGCGGTGTTCACAGGCGGATGTTGAGGTTGATGTCGCTGCAGCTGGAGCACAGCCAAAAAAGAGAACGTTCAAGAAGTTCAGTTTCAGGGGAGTTGATTTGGATGCTTTGCTTGATATGTCCACTGATGAGCTCGTCAAGCTTTTCAATGCTCGTGCTCGCAGAAGGTACTATTCGATTCTCTTTTTTGTCTTTGGGGGGTTTTTGGGTTTCTGTTAGGGTTTTACATAATTTTGTTCATTCAATGTTGTTGTTATAGGTTCCAAAGAGGTCTGAAGAGGAAGCCCATGGCCCTCATCAAGAAGCTTCGCCAAGCTGTAACTTCTCTTCAGACACTTTTTCTTAAGTTTCCTTTTATTCTTATTGGAAATTTGTCAAAGAATTAGGATTTTGGAAGAGAGAAACGGAAGATATGTACTGATTGTGAATGTTAATTCGTGATTTCTTGCTAATTTCTTAGGTTCAGGAAGATGTTTCTGTTTTGTGCAGTCAAAATGGATTTGTTTAGTATTCTTAGTCTCTTGCTCATATCTTGAGGATTGAAAAGTTCTAAAACCCTAGGATTACTTAACAAACTTGCAGAATTTTTCCTGATTATCTTCCAGATTAAGAATTGAATCGAAATTCGTATATGGCATTATCAGCATTCACCTTATTGTTTCATCTATACGGTTAATTAACAGCACGGACTTTTTGTTTCATTCCTTTTGTTGCTTAAGAAATCTTTTACAAGTAGGTAATGAGTACAACAATGTGTATCCAGATAATCGGGAAGAACGTAAACTGAAACGATTTGGATCTACAAAGATAGTTATTAAATTATCAGTGCCTATAGAGCCCCTTATTGCTAATGTCTTGTCGTCAACATATTTGTTAGTAACGTAATTTGTCGATGTTCTAGCCACGACCTACCTTGACCTTAAACTGCTTATTTGCTGTTGAATGGACAACAATCATCATATTCCTATGTGCGGATTAACTTGAGCATATATCGTTTGTCTGGTTGCTCAAGTGCTCTTTTTCTCGTTCTTATCTGGTACATGACATTGTTGTTGAAGAAGAATGTTACACATTTATATTATGTTTCTATACAATATAATGCGGATTGAGGCAGGTTGAAATTTACTACCATCATTCTTTAATGTTTCCAAGTTTTATGATATCTGAATAATGCAAGTGTTGTTGGTTGGAGCAGAAAAGGGAGGCACCACCTGGTGAGAAGCCAGAACCGGTCCGAACCCATCTTCGGAATATGATCATCGTACCTGAGATGATTGGGAGCATCATCGGGGTTTATAATGGTAGAACTTTCAATCAAGTTGAGATCAAGCCTGAGATGATTGGGCATTACCTGGCTGAGTTCTCCATTAGTTACAAACCTGTCAAGCATGGCAGACCTGGTGTTGGTGCTACTCACTCATCTAGATTCATTCCTCTTAAGTGAAGATGTTTTCTGCTTCAACTTGAATTTATTGTGTTAGATTCTGCTAAAAGATCGTTGATGTTTTTTGCTTACTGAAATTGCCAATTTTATTTAGTGCTTAATGTTATGGAAAGCAATCCTTTTGGACTAAATTTTACTATTAATAAAATTTTGTTTTTCTAACCATATGTTACTATTTTAATCGATAGTTAAAAAATGCAACCGATTCGGATGATATAACCATAAAAACCTTTAATTTGTCAAATTTTTTGTTTGGTTTTGACTATTCAGTTCAGTTTATTTTAATAATGTTGTTAAAAATTAATAAATTTATTAATTAATCAGTTGATTTTTGTAAATAAATAAGTTTAGCTTGATTCTTTCATTTTTTATAAATTAACTTCTTATAAATTTTTATTATATAAGTTTTGCCAATTCAGTGAAATTAGAATTATTATATGAAGTCTAAATAAATATTTTGAATTATAAGTAAAACATTAAATATATTATTTCTAATTTACATGTTTATATAATTAGTAACAAGCTTAGTTGCGAAGCGGGTAACTAAGTGAGCTCGGCCCTTTCTACTTATGCGATGTAGACACTGTGACTCCCGCAGCACTTATGCGAGGAATTAGAGAAGATCATGCGATGATTTATTTGGGGATCGATGGAGGATCAGAGAAAAATGCATTTGGTTAACTGGGAAATTGTGTGCAAGCCTAGCCTAAAAAGACCGGTGGTCTGGGGCTTAAGCGTATCTGTTCATCCAATGATGCCCTGTTATCCAAGTTAGGTTAGGCTTTACTCACTCAGCACTCTGCTTTATGGGTACGTATCATTCAGGCGAAGTATCATCTCGATCCTTATCACATTCCCTCTTCCATTGACAGAGCGCGGGCGTCGAGCACGTGGAGAGGCGTAGCTGCCAACCAGCAGTATGTCCGACAGGGCCTCAAATGGAAGATGGGAAACGGGAGAAGCATTCAGTTTTGGCTGGATAGCTGGGTAAATAATTGGGGACCACTATGTTATGTTTAGTGGCCACCACCAATTTACCAGAGAGCATTTTGTACGCCACAGTCGCGGACTTCACAAACGACGTCGATCAATGGAGGTGGAATCTCTTTCAACAATACCTTCCATCCTCGGTTTGTATGGAGCTTGCAGAAATTCATCCAGATATTGCGAGCATTGAAGATGATAGCTTCCCTTGGGGTCCTACAAATCATGGGAGGTTCACAGTCGCCTCCGTTTATGAGCTCATCGAATGAGGCAGTTTGGATGAATCTCGCCAATTGTGGGACTTAATTTGGGAATGGGCAGGACCACAACGAATTCAAGCCTTTTTGTGACTTTTCACCTAGGGTAAACTTTTGACGAATCAGCAGTGGGTGGCTCGTAGGCTTACTACAGATAGTAGTTGTCCGGCCTGTGGATAAGAAGAAACCAATTTGCTCGCCATCCGCGACTGCCAGCGTGCTAAAGCTTTTTGGGGAAAATTTTTCCCGGAAGCAGTGGATCCGGATTTCTTCTGTAGGGCCCGGGAAGGCTGGGTGGCTCACAACCTCAAAACAACGGTGCAGGTTAATCATATAGATTGGGTTACTCTTTTTGGGGTTGCCAGTTGGATGTTCTAGCAATGGAAAAACAGAAGCTTGTTTGAAGCTAATTTTATCTGGCCGGAAGATGGGACACGCGCCATTTTGGAGTATGTGGCTTGGATAGGTAGGGCTCAGACAATGAAAAGATGCATACAGCCGACTCCGAGTCCCCCTCTAGGTGCTACTGTAGGATGGATGAAACCGCCGAAATCTTGGGTCAAAATTAATTCAAACGGGACAGTCAAGCACAGCTCGAATATTGCCAGTACGGGTGGCTTAATCAGAGACTGCCAAGGACAGTGATGCGTAGGATTTCTCTAACACATTGGCAGGGGCTCTCCGGTGACAGCAGAATAATGGAGAGTTCACTCAGGTCTTAACCTGACTTGGACGTTGGAGTACAGGCGTGTGATTGTTGAAGTGGACTCCTTAGAGGTTATTAACATTCTATCCCATTTTACTGTTGTTTTAACTGATGACAAAATTTTAGGAGCAAGTACCCGAGGACTTCTTAACTGAACCTGGGAGGTGCAGCTCCAACATGTGAGTCGAGAAGAGAACCGGTGTGCCGATCGACTAGCCTCTTTTGTAGCGCTGTCTAGTCCAAGTCTTCACACGCTTCAAGAGCCTCCGATGACGGTCATGGATTTACTTCACCGAGATCAGCGAGGCGTCCTATATCGCAGAACCTTGCGCTAGCTATGGTGTTTTGATTCTCTGTATATATTAAAAAAAAGCTTAGGGGGCGCTTGGTTCACAGAGAGGAATGGGAATGAAAATAGGAATGAATATAGTGAAGAATGGGAATGGATATAATTATTATAATAATGATGGTTGGTTAAGATGGAGGAATGATTACCATTACCTTTGATAGTGGTTGGTTTGTTAAAAATCTTGAAAAATAAAATTTTGTTAAAAATTTATTTTATATCAAATTTTAAATATATTTGAATTAATTATATTTTACACACCCTATTTATAATTACAAAATATTTAAAATTAAGTATATTGCGGTATTTCATTTCCAATAGTTCATGAAGAAAAAATTACTCCAGTATTTTATTACATCAACATATCATTATTAGTTAAATAATATCCTCAAAATATAAATTAATAATTGAAAATATCTGCATAAAATCTGATTACTTCAGTTACCTACAATCATGCAACTCCTTTTTGAAAAACTCATGTTGATGATAAATGGTTACAGATGTATCATTAAAACAAAACCAACGAGCAAGAGGAAATATAAGCATATAGTTCTTTCCAAGGAAGTGGTTTGTACAGTCAGTTATGTCCTGTTTGCAAGATGACTCATTATGTATTATCAGTATAAAAGTGGAGACAACAAATCTTCATGATATCTACTACAACTTGTTTAAGAATCACTTGTTCATGAGGCCATAGGATATCGCAAGAGATATTATTATTTTAAATGTTTACATCAGCAAAATATTGAGAAAATCCTCGCTACTGATATGATTCGAAGAGAAACTGTTGAACATGAAAAGAAACCAACAGCCATAGCTTCCAAAAGCTTGAATATGGTAATCGGTTTATATTTTAAAACTAGAGATTTTAACAAGCAACAAGTAGCTTGCTGAGATTTCATGTGTTGAAGAGGTGAATGGGCTAAAAGTTGAGAAAAC
>JANIJH010000119.1:0-11897 GCA_024520975.1 Erythroxylum areolatum
GTTTTAAGTGGGACCGTTTGTGACCCCTCCGCCCTTTCCTGGGATCTTACGTGGAATGGTAATACTGTCTTAGGAGAATGTTTGACGGTCTTTCCTGGGTATTACCGAATCGGTTCACTACACTAGTTGTTTACCTTAGAGAGAAAAATACCCAATTTTTCCAACACTAACAAAACTCCAATTAACGTGTAGTATGCTTTATAAAAATCATCTTCAATATACAACTCTTCAAAGGTCTCCCCGAGCCATAGTCTCTCAGTAGATCTTGGACAATAAGTATGTTTTCCCCGATACTATGACCAGGTATAAAAGCTCCTTGAGTAATGTCAACAATGTCTGTTTCAGATGATCAGCCAACACTTTAGATATCACTTTGTAAATGACATTGTTGGTTTTTTTTTCACGAAGAGATATAAATAAAGAAGACTCTCAATTTTTATTGAATAAAAAGTTGTCAATTTATACCGTCTTTCTCTAACCAAAATTTAAAAATTAAATAACATCTAACCTAAATCAGCATAAAATAAAATCTAATTTATTTGATAGTTATCATAATAATGTCTCTAAACTAATTCCTAAAATTAAGCACTAAATATCATAATCAAATTTATCTAAGACCTAGTCTTTGATCACTTATTTCGTAAGAATATGCAAATTTAAGGAATTTTTCAACAAACTCCTCCTTGTCTTAGGAATTGCAGAACTTTAATGTCAAAATAATTCATTCTCTTGATGTATTACTTTTACCTCTTCATTTTGTAATTTGTTTTTTTGCAATGTGGACATGGTAGATATGAATCATCATTGTTTATATTGTTGTTGTTGTTGACTTTGTTGAAACTCTTGTTTTTGTCTCTTCCTGCATTTTTTTTTCTTTTCTTTGTGCATCTTGATTTGAGTCATTGTAGAATTTGCAGACAAGTCCGAAATGTCTAGTCTTAATTTACAGCTTTCCACAAGTCATTTACTTCAAGGAAGGTTTTCATTCGAACAGCCCAATTTAGATAATTTCTACCATCAAACACTGGCAGAGTAATGGTAGTGAACGATGATTCTGAATCTATTGGCGTGTAGTTTTTGATTTGTGGTGTGGGAAATCGTAGAATGAGTTATGAGTTAAAGGTTTGTAGGTTTAGAGGTTCCTTAAGATCAAGAGAACTCTCATACCAATTTGTTGATTTTTTTTAATAAAGAGATATGTATGGAGAAAACTCTCAATTTTTATTTAATAAAGCTTGTTAATTTATACAGTCTTTTTCTAATCAAAATTCAAAAATCAGATAACATCTAATCTAAATCAGCATAAATAAAATCTAATTTATTTTATAGCTATCACAATAGTATCTCTAAACTGATTCCTAAAATTAAGTACTAAATATTATAATCAAATTTATTTAATAGTTAGTTTTTGATCACTTATTTTGTAAAAATCTACAAAATTAAGGAATTTTCCAACAGACATAACATCACGAGATGGGCCAAAACTCCGCTAAAGTCGTCAGATGTTTTGTCTTAGGCACTATAAAAGATAGGTGCGGTAGAAATCAGCAGAGAAACCATCCGGTCCTGGGAATTTGAAGGGACACATATTGAAAACTATGTTCCTAATCTCCTACACCGAAGCAGGGGCAATGAGTTCTGCCTTTCGCTTCGGCCTAATACCCCCACCCAAAAGATGCCTCATGTTCTCAGTTGGCCAGGTAACCCGTTCAGGCCCCATTAATTTTTCATAATAAGACCTCGCCATCTCACAATGCTCCCCTTAGTCATAGTGTAAGTCACCACTGCTGTCTTGGAGTCGAATAATGCGGTTACAGTTTCGGGGAGCCATAATTGACGCAAGGAAATATTTTGAATTGGTATCACCTTCCTGAAGCCGATGGACACGAGCCTTTCAGTTTTTAATGGCATTCTGTAATCCCAAGGCACTTTGGTACTATTCCTTTAGAAGATTGACTTCCTTTACCCATAAATTTACATCGGTCAGTTGAGAGTAAGAATCTATTTGAGCCTTTTTTAATTGGAGTTCAACACAGAGATATCTGTCACTTTGCTACGTGTAAACCTTATTAACGCCCATTTGAGTATCCTCAATTTTTGCATCAGTCGGAAAGGTTTGAAGCCCCTCACCTCCTGCTGCTAACAAGTAGTAAGGAGGTCTCAAGAAAAATTTTCATGATTATTTCGTTACGGTTCGGATCAGATCTTGACCCGATTTCTCAACATCTCTATGTGGGTCAAGCCAGTGAAAAACTGATATGGCACGTCAAGTTCCTCAGTGCCTGTAGAACTTTGTATAACGAGAAAGGAATGGTCAGAAATTAAATTTTTGCCAAAGTGGACCGAAGAGTGTGGAAAATTGCTGAGCCACTTAGCATTAACAAGACAACGGTCTAATTTAGAACTAGCATTGCTCCTTGCTGGTTATTGGACCAAGTGAGCAGTCGACCACTAGAACACATATATTGTTACCAGTAGAACACATTTATATAAAATTTCTGTTCAAATATTTATAATGTTACATATATTGTTAAAAAACACAAATGAATCAATAAAAAATTGCTAATATAATTTTCCAAAAAACAATTACTGATATAATTGGTTCTTGACTTAATTTCCGTGTGTTTATGTTAGTCAATTGTGTTTCGTTATTAAATATTTCAATGAAAATCTCATAAGAAAGAGTTATTATGAAAAATTTTAAACTATAAAATTTTTAGATTAAAAAATCGTTAAACTATAGTATAAGAAATAACTTACACGATCACAATCAACAACTATAGATAATAAAATAAATAAGATTACAATTGTGAAGTAGAATATATCCAATATATAAATTATCCTTATCATTCCACTATAAGTTGTATTCGTCTAGAAAGAACAGATAACTTGCTTCCTAACAAAAGAATTCTGGATTTAAATAATAAATTGGTAATTGGAACATCAGATATTTGGCCTTTATTGGACGAGCACTTCTCTACCTCTCATTTTCTCTGCCTTCTCTCATCCTTCTTTACAATTTTGCCCCGCCATTTTGCCACTTTTGGAAAAAAAAATTCCCGCGTCTTTTGTTTTTATTGGTTCCTCATTATTGAGCAAGTTTTAATCTTATAAAATCATCAATATTATGCAAGCGTATGGGCCGTAAACATAATATATAAGGTGTCAATCCCACAAGAAATTAGGGAACTAATCAAATCCTAATTTGTCTAAGGCTTAAAAATGTAATTAAAATGAAAATAAAAATGAGTAGGAAATTAAGCAATTGAATATGGATTAATTGAAATTTAAATTGTAAAATTAACACAAAGAAAACAATTAACAATTGAAAATTCACACAAGGACGATTAACCAATTATGAGAGAAGGGGATTTATCCTATCATATAATGCTAAATTAATCACTTTTGAGTTAATTCGGTATTGATCCTAAGATTTCAAATAGTGGATTACTCTCTCTCAAGTTATAATCATTTAACCCTAAATTATAAACTCTAATTGAATTGAATTAAGGGATTTGTAATCTCTCAATTAGAAAATAGCCCACACATCCAATTAAATCTTAAGCACTTTAATAGACAATCGGATCCTCACACGAGATCTCTCTTCGTATAAATTACTGATTTGATTGTTTGTGTAATCTATTAGATTGCTTAACTCTCATTACTCAATCTAATCATTTTGTTATCGTTCACTCTCTTGATTTAATACCAAAGCATGCAAATACAACAAACAATCATAATATCCTTAACATAAAAAACAATCAAATTAACAGTGATTCAAGAACAAATCTTTAAAAGAGTTTAGAACATCTTTAAGCCCAAATTCATCATCATCAAATCCATCTTATACATCAAAAGGAAAGAAATAACAAGATGGAAAGAGAAATATAACTTGGATTGGACTGGGAATAGTAGCAATAGCATCCCCCTCTTGCTCTCTTCTTCTTCTCTCTTCCTTAGCTTCTTTCCAAATGTAGCAAAATGGAGTATCTCTTATATTAGATCAATCTTTTATCTTTTATAGTCCTAGTGTTTTTTAGGGTAAAGACTAGGTTTTACCCAACCCAAATGTCATAAATAACCCTTTAAAAAGTTAAGTTTAGAAGCAATTCCTGCGTTTGCTGTTACATTTGCCACAATCATGGCCTTAAAATTTGGCTTTTGTCACAATCGTGGCTTATGTTGGGTTGCTTCTGTCAAGATCGTGAATTGTATGTCATGATCGTCACCTTGACTCCTCTGAGCTTTCTCCAAATCTTCTCTGATCTTCTTTACTTGATCTCAAATACTAAAAAACTCATCAAAATAACTCAAACACACAAAATTAAAGCCTGATATCATGCTCTAAACCACATAACACTCAAAAACACAAACACATAATCATATTAACACAATTCTAAACCTAAACATGAACAAATCATCTAATTGACAACTAAAAACATACTAAATTATCCACTAAAACATAATGCAACCTATAATTATCAACATCCTCACACCTAAATTTTTGCTTGTCCTTAAGCAAAAACAAAAACAAAACACAAACACAAACACACTAAACAATAACACATATAAGCAAGCATATGCAATAATGGTACAATGACATTGAAATTCACAAACTAATTTAACTTCAAACACAAATCTTCAAGTTGGTCTAACTTTTTAACTTATGAAATATGTGGCTAAGCACTTTAGACTAAATATATATACTAATCAAGACCTTAATGTCAAATTTATTCACCCCCATCATTTGCACACCCACATTGATAATTCTTTAGTCAATCAAAATTGCAACCATCCCTAAGTAGTTTTTCATGAAAATTCAAACAATTCAAAAAGATTTGTAGATTTTATTTATCAATACATATTTTTGTTAATTTTTATTAGCATTAACCTAGTCTTTTGATGTGGAGGCAAATATTTGTGATAAATGTTCCCTAGTTACTCAACTAGGTAATGTTTTGTTTCATAGGCTTGGTTGAAATGTCATTCTAGTCTTTTGATGCGAAGTCAAACATTTATGAAGAATGTCCCTCGGTTACTTAGCTAAATCACATTCTCAATTGGCTACTAGTCTGTTTATAAACCGAAGGCCAGCGGAATAGTTATTTATTTAAGGATTACACACTTTTTTTTTCACATTTTGTTATCTACCTTATTTCTTTAGATAATCATTCTTATGAAAGGATACTAACAATGCTACTTATTCGATTGACCTAAAATTATAAATGTAGGTGACAAATTCCTTGGGTGAATGAGCTAACATCATATTCTAATTAGCATGCATATTTAATCAAAGCGACCTAGGACACTAAATTTCATAAGCTAATAAATTTTTACAACCTAAAAATCCATGTTCAAAGCTAAACTGATTCCATTAAGTCTTAGCTATTGACACATTCACAAGAGTCACATCATGAAAACCTAAATAAGACTAACATACAACATACAAAATTCACACTCAAAATAAAAAAAAATACAATGCACAAAATGCAACTCTCCCATACTTGGATAACACATTGCTCTCAATGTGAGAGGAACAAATAACATATAAGGTGTGAATAAAAAAAAGGAAGAAAAACATAAGAATAAAATAAAAATAAAAAGACAAGGGTTAGAGCATAAAAACCAGCCATGGCAATTAAGGTGGTGATGGTGATGGTCTTGGTAAAGGAATTTGGAGATATTTCCGGCCATAAAGTTCCATCAATTCACTCCTTACAAAACCAAAGAAAAAATAACAAAATACAAATAAAATAGAATAAAAACAAATAAAACTTATCCTAATTCTTGGGTTGCCTCCCAAATAGCGCTTAGTTAATATCATTAGCTTGACATACTCCTCCTTCCACACTTAACTTGGGTCAATTATAAGCGGCTTGCTTCCACTCGTGTCACAAAATTTTAGTTTTGTATCTTGTAAATAAGCTATAAATTACAAGATAATCAAAAGGACAATATTGATAAAATGAAGAAAACCAATTAAGTTTAGTAACATCCTCTTTATTAACAAACTATCAATAAAATAGGAAATAACAAAACTCCCTGAATCTTCTATTGAATCCAACTATTTATCCTATAAGAGGGTGAACTGTTCTTGTTCTTCCTCAATCACCCCCATCTCCTTTTCTTCTTTCACTTCATAAACAAAGACTTTCGTATCTTCTCAATCCTCTATATCTTGTATCCTTTGTTCTTCACTCTCTTCTTCTTCAGCTTCTTGAATAGAGACTTCCTTATATTCTTCAAACTCAATCTTTACTGTTAGTTGTTCTTCTTCCTCTCACTCCTTTAAAGATTTGACTTCATCAATTCTCATGAATAAGCTACCCTCCTTTAGATTCTTTAATACCTTATTTATGTTGAATTTCACTTGTTCATCTCCAATTTGAAGGATAAGATTGTCTTTATTGACATCTAACAAAATTTTCCAATAGTCAAAAATGGTATACCAATAATTAGTAGATAGTTTTGATCCTCTTCAAAGTCTAGCACGACAAAATCTACAGGAATGATAAGCTTGTCCACTTTTACAAGTATAACATCCACCATGCCAAACGGTTTCTTTATCAACTGATCTACTAACTGAATATGCATAGATGTTGGCTTGACATCTCTTAGCCCTAATTTCCAAAAAATTAACAAAGGTATTAGGTTTATATTTGCACCTAAGTTGCATAAATATTTTGAAATCTCTAAATTGCCAACTACACAAGGGATTGTAAAACTCCCTAGATCTATCAACTATGAAGGCATTTGGTTGGCAGTTAAGGAGCTAGAGGTTTCCGACATGGCTACTGTTTGATTATCGTCCCAAGCCTATTGGGCAGATAATATATCTTTAAGGAACTTCACGTACTTGGGCCTGTGTTTCAAGACTTCCAAAAAAGACAAGTAAATTTGCCATTTCTTTAACTTTTCCATGAGCTTTGTGAATGGTGCGTCCAATTCTCCATATTTGTGGGAATGGTATTTTCGGTGGATAAGGCGGAGGAGGAATGTATAAAGGGTCTTTCTATTTTTCTTCATCCTTTTTCTTCTTCTCTTGGCCTTCTACAAGGAGTACTTCTAGCTCTTTCTTACTCCTAGGTGTGATAGTCTTAAATTGCTCTCTTGGATTTACTTCCATGTTGCTCAAAAAGCTTTCCACACTTCTCTTACTGAATTCATTAGTAAGTTGGCCCATTTTAACCTCTAGGTTGTGAGTAGAAGAGGCATGATCTTCCATTACTTCTTTAAACTTCCCTTCTAGCCTCTTCTTAGCCTTATCCAAACTTATGATCTTCTCCAATTTTGAATTCTATGAATTAGACTTGTCTTGCTGAAATCTTGGTAGGCCTTGAATTCTCATTTAAGTTCTTGCATTGTTAGACTAAAAGAAATTTAGCTAGTTCTGCCACCTTGGATTGTAAGTGCTCAAATAAGGATGACTGCTTCTTCGACCAAATTGTGTCTTCGTCATCCCTTTAAAAAAATTATGTATGGCTTGCACTGGTGGTCATGAAATTCCTTAATAATAGGCATTGAACACTAGGCTTGTAAAGTCCATAAGGGTCCTTTCCTCTCCATGATATATTTCCTCCATCATCGTTCTTTCTATCTCTTCTTAAAATTTAAATTTTTGGATTCCTCATAATTTCCTTATGATGTCCAAATTGATTTGTCTTTAACTTTGGGCCCAAACTTCCTTCTCTTCTTTTTTTTTTTAATTTCTTGTGACTGGATACCACAATCATAAGAAAGAGTATTCATTCCTTAAAATAAAGGAATTAAAATATTTCTAAACTAATTCCCTGACAATGGTGCCAAAAACTTGTTGAGCAAGTTTTAATCTTATAAAACCCTCAATATTCCACAAAGACATGAGTCGTAAGAGTAATATATAAGGTGTCGATCTCATAAGGAATTAGTGAACTAATCAAATCTTACTTTGTCTAAGGCCTAAAAGTGTAATACAAATTAAAATAAAAATGAGTAAGAAATTAAGCAATTGAATATGGGTTGATTAAAAATGAAATTGTAAAATTAACGTAAGGAAAACAAAATTAAGCACAACCAATTAACAATTGAAAATTCACACAAAGAAGGTTAACCCATATTGAGAGAAGGGGATTTATCCTATCATCTAATGCTAAATTAATCACTTTTGAGTTAATTTGGTATTGATCCTAGAATTTCAAAGGGTGGATTACTTTCTCTCAAGTTATAATCATTTAACCCTAAATTATAAACCCTAATTAAATTGAATTAAGGGATTTGTAATCTGTCAACTAGAAAATAGCCAACACATACAATTTGATCTTAAACACTCTAATAGACAATCAGAATCTCACACGAGATCTCTCTTCATATAAATTACTGATTTGACTCTTTGTGTAATCTATTAGATTAATTAACTCTCATTACCCAATCTAATCATTTTATTATCGATTCATTATCTCGATTTATTACCTAAGCATGCAAATACAACAAGAAATCATAATAACCAACTCATTAACATCAAAAGCAATCAGATTAACATTGATGCAAGAACAAATCCTTAAAAGAGTTTAGAACATCCTTAAACCTAAATTCATCATCATCAAATCCATCTTATACATCAAAATGAAAGAAATAACAAGATGAAAAGAGATATATAACTTGGAGTGGACTGGGGATAGCAGTAGCAGTAGCCCCCTCTTCCTCTGTCCTCTTCTTTCTTCTTCTTCTTTCTTCTTTAGCTTCTTTCCAAATGTAGCAAAATGGAGGCTCTCGGGGATTAGGTCATTCTTTTATCTTTTATAGTCCTAGGACTTTTTAGGGTAAATACTATGTTTTACCCAAGCCCAAATGTTTGAAATAACCCCCAAAAAGTTGGGTTTAGAAGTAATCCCCATGTCTATTATTAGGACACTTAAAATTTGGCTTATGACATGATCATAACCAATGAGTCACAACGATGGCTTGTGCTGGGTTGCTTCTGTCATGATCGTGACTGGTATGTCACTACCTTAACTCCTCCTCTGAGCTTTCTCCAAATCTTCTCCGGTCTTTTTTAACTGATTTCAAATACTAACAAACTCATCAAAACACCTTAAACACATAAAATTAAAGCTTGATACCTTACTCTAAACCATATAACGCTAAAAAGCACAAACATAATCATACAAACACAACTCTAAACTTAATCATGCACAAATAATCTAATTGACAACCAAAAACATATAAAATTACCCATTAAAACATAATACAACCTATAAATATCACTTATCAACGTTGAGTTAGTGGAGGCCTTTGCCTCTTAGGTAGGCTCTCTAGAGTCTTTCATATGGCCTTAGATGAAGCAGCCCCCTACCTCACTCATGAGGACTTTCCTATTTTATCCAGAGATACCCTCGTAATAAACCTAGGCAGTAAGAAGGATGCTATACCAAAGGACTCTACTGCTACTGAACCTCGAGCAGATGGTGTGTGGAGCAAAAAACTTCCTATTCATCATAACAAGGATTCCCCAACACACTATCAAAACGTGATATAGAATGGCATTATATCTCCCCCTATTGAGTTTCTACAATATGGGGAAAAAGCTTGGTCCTTCTCCTTGATAATTTTTTTGGTCCAAAAAACTTACTTTCCCAATTGTTTAGGCGTGGGCAAAGGCTCGTTAGAGTAACAAGGTGATAAGTCAAAGTATTTATATATGATTTTAGGATGAATTGGAACTAATTTGACTTATCTCTATGTGAATTTTAAGCTTTCTTTGGTTAATTCTCACCCATTTCAACTTTATTGCTTAATAGGGCAAATGGATAGATTTTAAGGAAAGAGGCATAACTTTTGCTATAAATGTCAGATTAAGGTCATTCAAGTACGGTTTTAAAAAGGACTCTGAGTTCTTCAACTTTTGTGAAGACTTTGAGGAGAGATTTGTAGCACCCCACTCTTATAAGGCATATCCCCGAGCATACCAACGGTATTCGAGAACATACTCTATGAGGGTGGCATAATAGAACAGTCAAACAATCAAAACTCATTACAAAATTTTCATAAATCACACGGATATTACAGAAAACCACTGATCAAATTGGGCCCATATTTTTATTTCATAAACATCGTAATCACAATTATTATTACACTTATTAATCAATCTCATTTACAAATATTTCCAAATTAGAAAGTTATTCTAACAGAATTATTAAAATACATAAGATACAATAATTGCGGAAAATATTCTTTAAAACAAAATAATGAAAAATCTATGCAGACGTGAACTGATCCCTTCCTCTATCTCTTACTCAAATGTAGTAGCTAGACTCCCATTTGCCTAACAGGGTAACTCCTCTGAGCTTGAAAAATAATGTTGCAATTTTAGTGAGTTTTGCGAACTCAGTGAGTTGACCATCCTCGATGACTCCCTTATATCACCTAACACATATAGTTCATGTAATCATGTAATTCAGATCAATCCACTAGTAATCATTTAGCATCACATATTACTTTGATCACTTATTTCACTTTTCACATTTAGAGTAGTCAAACAGTTTATTTTAATCATTCAAAACATACATATCAATTTTATATGCAATGTCCATATGATTCACTTTCAATTGTTATTATTATGATCGAGTGCCTATAACGGTCCCGTATCTATTGTGGATATCAAGCTCATTGATAACTATCTCGTATCCGTTGGGGATACCGGGCTCATTATACATAGTGAGCTTTTGGCTCTTAATCACATTCTGAGTTTTAAGTTGTTTTTCACTTTATAAGCTTTAAGCTCTTTTTCAATGACTACTTCGATTACAACAGCCTTTATGTTGTCATACATTCATGTCATGAAATGCATCAATCACATAAGATTAATCAGTCACTTTATATCAATTTACACATTCACATTCACATTTATCATTACACCTTGGTCCAACATTCAACAAAAATATTGAGTACACTTATTTCAGTCATGCTCACATACAAGGAACACTTCCAATATCTTATTCATGCATCAAACACCTCGAAAATTCAATATCCGGAATCAACACGATCATATTCACAAAATAATTCAATATAGAATTTAAAGCAAACAATAATTCAAGAGAGACTGTCTAGATAACTCACAATATGCTCCAGATTAGCATTTGCTTCCTTGATCTAGAAACATCTAGATGTGAATGTTCTATCTTGTATATAACATCATGCAATACACATATTGCACATGCATAATCATAAATAGTCAATTATACACATATGCATGTTGGACCCCGATCTTTTAGTGGAAATTAGAAATTATTACATGAAATTAAATGAATGTTTTTATGTATGAACTTTGTTATAGATGTTAGTGTGCTTTAAGAAAATTGATGAGAAAAGAATTGATTGGTTTTGATGACTTTGACACTTGAGTAAATTTGTATGGTTTATGAAAGTAAAGTGTATGAGTTGATTGAAATGGAGTTGAAAAAAAAGCAAGAAATGATTAGTGAAAGTGTTAAATTTTAAAGAATCGCAAGTTTGACTTTTTGGGGATAAATGGTAGAGAGTTGACTTTTTGATTTGGGCTAAATTTGAGAGAATGATCTTCATGAAACTTATAGCTTCTGTTGAAAGCTTTCTGTCACCATAAAGTATGATATTTTTTTATATCGGAATTGAAATTTATGATTTTTTGAAGTTAAGGTTATTTTACTTTGTCTTTGAAAACGCTCTTAAGTATAGGATTGTGTATGTTGTGCTTTGAGGTGAATTCTGAGATTGATATGTTTTAAATTGAGTTAAGTGGTCTACATGAAAGTTGTAGAGGAAGTTTATCGCTTTTCAATTATGTGTAATATGTTATTTTTGGTCGTGGAAATTAGAAGATTTGAAATTTTAAAGTTTGGATGTGGTATAGGATGACATTTAAGTGGGCAGTACCTTTGATT
>JANIJH010000120.1:48797-84187 GCA_024520975.1 Erythroxylum areolatum
TGTAAAAACAACCTTTCATAAGTCATCACACAACTCATGTATAAGCATGTAGCACAATCTTGCAACATTAAAAAAAAACATTAAATGCACATGAATGAGGTAGTTGCAAAATTTATTTGTTGTTATGAATTTCGAGGTATGATGAATTTATTTAAAAGTAAGATGGTCAAATTATGGAGAAGGCGTATGACCTCTAAACTTTAATTCAATCATGTGGTAGTGATTATTGAAGAAGCCAAAGATGTAAGTAATATGTCTACAGATATGCTAAGTGATTCTTCACTTGCTTATGAAGAAAAGATGAATTGTGGCAAGAAGGATGCACTAGCAAAACAAGCTTTACTAGAAAAGTTATCCTTAAAATCCAAAAAAATTACATAGAGCAAAGTGAAAAAGGATAATTTATATAAGGAATTAGACTTGATATGGAAAAGTTTGTAGACATGCATAGAGACGAGAGAGAGGAAGAGATGAACAAGAATATTCTACTGAAAATCAACCTCAAATTTTCAACTTTGTTAAAGAAGAGGAAGAGGAAGATTTTTGGGTGAAATAATAGAAAAAATGAAAAAACCTAAGTTGAATGTCATTCGTGTGACAAATACGACTATTATTCTTAGGAGTATTTTTCTAAGAACGAAGATGAAGCAAAATTTGTAAAAGTCAATGAAGATGCAATAGAGGGAACTTTACTACTTATGATAAATGACGAACCAAAAGGTAAAAAAGACACATGATACTTTGATAATGTAGCTAACAATCATATGACAAGTGATAAAAGTAAATTTTTTGAATTAGATACTAAAGTGAAATGAATTGCACATTTTAGTGATAATAAAGTTGTGGAGATCAAAGGCAAAGATGTAATTTTTCTTAAGATAAAATAGGTGGTCATAAGCTTCTCTCTAATGTTTACTTTATTCAAAAATTAAAGAATAATATTTTAAGCATTGATCAACTTTTAAATCATTACTAAGGTGATTATGACTAACAATAAATGTTTTTGTTGAACTTGCACACTACGAGGGCATGTGTTTGAAGATTGGTATTAATGATCATTTATAGATATGGTATATGAGGTATCAACATGAATTTTAATGCATTCAAAACTTTGGGAGAGAAGAAGATGGTCATAGGCATTTCAAGTATAGATCATTATGAACAACAATGTGAGGAATGCTTGTTTGAATATTCAAGGAAAAGCTTTCCACACAAGTCATTTTCAAGAGCTAGCAAACTACTCTAACTTATTCATACATATGCTTAGGTCCAATCATTCTTCCATATTTTAGTAAAAGATCTTACTTTATTCTCTTTATTGATGCTTATAGTAGAAGGAAGTAGGTTAAAATTTTAAAGTACGAGTCTCAATCGATACTTTTAAAAAGTTTAAAGCTTTGATTAAAACAATAATTTTGATATTAAAATTTTTTAGAGGTGTAGAATTTACTTCAAATGAATTCAAGAGCCTTTTGTGAGCTACATGGAATTTGATATCCTTTACAGTGCCTAAATGTCTCTAAAAATGGAGAAGCTAAGAGAAAGAACCTAATAATCCTAAATATGGTGAGCACCATATCGAAAGAAAGATGATGTCTAAGGAGTTTTGGGTGGAATTTATTATACATGCAATTTTTAAATCATAGCCATGTAAAGATCTTGAAAGATGTCACTCTATAATAAGCATTGAGTGGAATAAAGAACTTTTGCATCATGCATGAATGTGTTTGGCTCTATTGTACTTATGTATACATCAGAACAAGAAATGCCAAATTCGATGATCAAAGTAAGAGATTTATTTTTATTAGATAACACAAAAATGCAAAAGGTAACAAGTTGTTTAATTAAAGTGATAGAAAGATTACTATTAGTGGAGCTATTGAATTTAATGAAGAAGCATCTTAGGATAGGGATGACAAAAGGACTTAAGCTTAACATAAAGTTAAAGGGTGTAGCTCGAGTTAACAAAGCTTTAAGTTGGGCTTAAACTTTTTTTTAATAATTTTGAGCTTTAAACTAAGTTCAAGGTTTCAGACTAGGCATAGGCCCAAGTTTAGGCTATAAACTTCTTTCATATACAAAATAATATCATTTTATATATTGATGAATATTTATTTTGGCCTAAATGCTTTATACTTGATTAGGATTTAGAATGCTTGAAGTTGGATGAAGTTCGAGATCGAGGTGAATATATTGGTGTGATTGGTGTTTAAGTCTATCTTAAACTCGATCGAACTTTCAGTCAAGCTCCATCCTCTATTTGAGATTGAAGCTCTCAAGTGAAGGGATCTTATTACTTCCTTCCACATTTTGAAGATGAAATAGAAAAGAAGGTTGTTCAATAAGTTGAGAATGAATTTTCTCCACCAACTTCCCCAAACCCATTATTTTGGCATCATCCTTCACAACTTCAACAATAAGCTTGAGGTCTCAAAGATATCAAAGACTTGAGAAATTTTATGATAATCCTAACTTGTTTTTTTTACTTGTGGATATTGAGTGTTAAAATTTTAAAGGCGATAGTAAGAATGAGAAGTGGATTTAGGCAATGAATGAAGAAGTTCATTCCATTGAAAAAATTGACATATGGGACTTACTTTTCACTTGAGAGGTTATTATGTCATTAAAGTCAAATATACGTACAAAATAAAGAAAAATAACAAAGGTAAAGTAGAGAGATATAAGGCAAGATTTATTATGAAAGGGACTAGGAACCAAGGATGAAAGTTTTAAGTAATCATTTACTTTTCCCCTCTATATTCTTGTCCATATATGTTTACCCAATGCACCTATTTTCACTTTTTGCTGAAATAGTTGTACTTAGATTAGAGTGATAGAGGCATAACATAAGAAAATATTTTCTTTTTCACTATGTTTTAAGCATCAAGTGTCCATTTGGGACTTTCTTGCTCACTAACAAACTTAGTCCTTTTATTAAACGTCGACATTAGCATCATTCGATGATCCATATGAAAGACATATCGGTAGCCTCCAATGCGTTAGCCAGCTGTGCATATTCATCCGTATTAGGACCAATTTTGCTACCAAATGAGACATAAAGAACTAAACTTTATCAACATCATTGAACGATCCATATGAAAGTCATGTCGTTAGCCTCCACTATGTCCGCCAGTTATGGGTATTCATCCATGTTAGGACCAACTTCGCTACCAAATGAGATGTACAGAACTGAAATTTTTGGCTTAGAGTCTAACCATGAACTCAACTCCTCCTCTCTTGCGGCAAAAATGACCAAGTAATTGTTAGCAAATCAGGATGAGATCTGATTCTATATACAGCAAAATAAATATGAAACTTTTTAAGTATTATTTTCCAAAGCTAGGGCCCTCCAAGGCCCAAGCCCAGCTATACCCTTACTACTAAGGCCCTCAGACAGGTCTAAGACAGCTTGGCTCGAGCCCAAGCCTAATTCAGCCCAGCCTGAACTTTTTTAAAATTAAAATGTAAAAACGACATTATTTTTAACTAAACTACGTCATCTTACTTATAAGAGTCGGGCCTCATGTAGCATCACACTCTCATAGGACACATACCTGATATCTTGAGAGATATCCGAGTACGAATTCCACAAGAGTAGCATGTTAAGACGGTTGGTAAATTAAATTCATTACTTTCATTTTAAAACAACACATAAAATGTGGAAAAGAGATAATCAATTTCGACCTAACTTATTTACAATGAATTTCAGTCTGAAAAATTACAATCATTATAACTCATTAAAGTTTTAGTAGACGCTTGGGCCTATTACAAAAAATGAAACATTTGTAGTTACAATAACATTACATTTCAAGATCATTTTTATACACATTGAATAACACTTAAGACTACACTTTTCAATACAACATAACGAAATACATATGCAGGCGCACACTGATCTCGACCTGGAACTCTTACTCAGAGCCTCTCTGGAGTCCTTCACTAAACCTTGAAAGCCACGTTGCAATTTTTTATGAGTTTTGTGAACTCAGTTGAGTAACCATCCTCGATGGTTCACTCATATAACAAAACTCAATCATTATATAATCACACAATTCATATAGTTAAATAGTTCATATCAATTTGTCATTACATTTTAGTTTTACAAATCATTCAATGAATTCCAATCATATATGAATTCTATATGTATGAGAATCACATTCATTTTTATTGTTGTGATCGAGTGCCTATCACATACATATACAGATACTGGCCCATTGGGATCAGTTAGAGCAGAATCATGAATCATAGCTCTACGTGCAGAAACGATAATCACGGGGCAAAGCTTTACATGTAAGCCCTTTCATACTGGCTACTTCAGTCACAACGCCTTTATATTACATGCATTAAAATGATATGCATGGCACAATTCAGTCAGCAATTTAATCACTTTCACTTGCATGTATTATCACATTATAACAGTCTCAGTATCAGTAGTCATCGGACTAGGTCTGGCATTCAACTTTTTAATTAAGAATCAAAATATTCAATTAGGCAGTCTCATTCACATACAAATAGCACTTCCAATATTGTTTGCATGCATCAAACGCCTCGAACATATATTATCAGGAACTCAGTACACAATCAGTCAATGCAGTTCAGTAATATATCAATACAGTTTATCAATTTACAGAACAGAGCAAATAAAGTGAGACCATCTTAGGTTACTCACACTTGCTGCCTTAAGCCTATTGTCTTCACGTTCGGGCAATATCTAGAAGCGGTCGCTCTAATTGCTCGTCTATACGCAATAAAAATAATTTCATATTACTAGAGCGCTTATGTAACAGAATAAATACTTGTATCAATGTTTCATATCTCATGCATGTTCAATGACAAATTCTTGGGTATATTTCTGTCATACATTGATGTACATATCATTTGTATTCCAATTGTATCGAAATTCAATCACTCATTCCCATTTCAACTGTTTCCGAAAACATTCCATTCTGGTTAACTATAAATTATCAATAAGATCCATAAAATGAAGGATTTAAATTACACTTCCTTCTAGACAATTATTCCTCTGTGTCTTAAGTTTTTAATGACACTAAGATCATTCAATTTGATTTAATGTACTGAAAGTTATACTCCAAATAATTTAGTCTATTCTTAAACTATAGCAAAATTCATAACTCAACTTCGGAACATATTTTGGAATTCTTAAAACCAAAATTACTATTTGCCTTCTTCAGGATAATTGTAGATTTATGTCCCTAGTTTCATTTGAATCAAGAATTACCTCATTTAGAATTCTATAGGTCAAGATATAATCAAAATACGAAAATATGTTCAATAAAATATTCCAGTTCATACTATTTCAACAAATTCCCTCACTTTCATTCAATCAAACTTTTTCAAATCAATATAAAAGGCTACCAATTTTTATGGAGAAGTAGAACAATTGTTCCTTTATGTCTTAAATTTTTAATGACACCAATTTTGTGCAATTTGGTTTAGTATTTTGAAAGTTATCCACAAAATACTACATATTGTTCACAAACAGTGATAGAATCTAGAAACTCATCTTCAAGCCAAATTTTGACACTCTTAATGACATAAATAAAATTATACTCCCCCATAAAATTTGTAGGTTTATGTTTCTAGTTTAATATGAATTTAAATTCATACAGTTTGGATACCTACAGGGAAAGATATGGCTAAAATACCAAAACCTATCCAATGTAACTACTTTTTCCAACCAGTTTCTAGCATGTATCTAACCTCAATTCTTTCTTTATTCAGTACACGTTTGATCCATTTCAAACATCAAACAATACATGTTATAACAGGATACCAAGTCTATAATTCCCTTACCTTACTAAGCTTTAAATTAAATTCCAAGAATCTAGCTAATCCAAGCTTCCAAACATCCAACACATACCTAAGTATAATGTGCAACTTTCAGCCTTAACAAAAAAATAGGACAGAAAATTAATATAACCTTTTTCTAGATTCAGGAGCTTACAAACATTCAAGTGATGACAATCCAAGGTTCAGCAAAAATTCCAGAAGTCAGAGAGACTAAGCAAGTTTCGGTGGAGAGAAGTAAGGAAGGTGAAAAATGAATCTCTCCACCATACCTTGCTTCATTACCAGTTAGGTGTCACTAGCTTAACATGCCACGTAACACCAAGGCATGAAGCCCACATGCCCACCATTTATGCTGCCACATTTCTCCAACATGTCATGCCATTAGTCACATAATGAATGAAGCCACTTGTCCTCATATTATGCTGCCAAATGTCACACATTGAATGGTGCCAAATGTCAAAAATTCGTAGGCTTAATCAAACTAATTTTTATTTACCAACTTAACTTGTCACCACATATTGAATGGTGCCAAATGTCAAAAATTCGTAGGCTTAATCATATTAATTTTTTTGTACCAACTTAACTTGTCATTTGATAATTTTCCTAATCCAAACATATTCCAATTTCAGAAATTCCTAAAATTCACCAAAGATTCTAAAATAATATTAACAGTCTCCAAATAAATTTTTATCACTCATAAGTTACAATTCACATTTTAAATCACATTATTCAGTCAATTATACCCGAAAAATGTTAATAAATTCATGAACAATTATTTTAAATATGTCAATAATAAATATTTACATATGTGTGAATATACAATGATGCATGAGCAAACAGTGCACTTCTAATTTCTCACAATATGTTCTGTTCACATTCCTGGGGTCTAGCCCCGAACATGGGATGTTACACCTCAAGTTAGAAGTCCAATTTTTTCTAGAGCCTGGTCAACCCGAGCTTGGTTCATTAACAATGGACCTGAATTAGGCACGGTCCAGTTGCCATCTTTAAAGATCACTTAACTTCTATAGTATGATCTATAAGTAAAATGTAATAAAGCATGCATGATAATTCGTACTTTATTTTGAAGTTTGATTATTTTTCTTGTTGTTTGCCTTAAACCATTTTTAAAATCGGCTTATCTCAACCACAGTAATTGCATAAATTTTCGACCTTTAACAATATAAAAAAAAAGTTAAGAGAGTTTTACAACTACTATAAAGAAGGTTAGGCAAAGAGAGTTAACTCCGTTGAAGCTTAAACTTATTATAACTTTGGACATTTTAGTAATTTAAGTGAGATTAAATTTGAAATTCTATTAAAATTTAATTAGAATTGCAATTAATTCTAATTAAATACTAATTATGTCAAAATAAAATTCAATATCTTATACTGATCTTTATTTATTAAATATCTCATATTTAATCATACAATTTTTCAAACTTTACAATTAAATCCAACTTGATTACAACATATTTTTTGTTTTTTTTAATATGTTCTTTGTATGTGATATATTAGGTTTTCAAATATGTTGACAATTGATATAAATTATAATAGGGTATAGAAATAACATAAAATAATAATTAATTTCGATAAATAAATAAATATGGATAAAACAATAGTAACAAAGTAGAGGAAATAAACCAAATAAAATTTACATGATTCAACTATTTCTAGTCCTACATGAAAAGAAGGCAAAAAGACTTCTTTTTGTATCAAATTTATTGGAATACACAATATGTGGTAATCTATTTTTCTCAAACTCAAAAACTTATCTACAGCCAAAAAGTTTATTCTCTACAAGTCAAATTTTCTAAGTTGGTTTGAAGTTAGTAAGTTGATATTATGGAAACATGAATCTCTCAATATATAAAAAAAACATTATCCAATATAGTTTTGCTTTTGGGTACCTAAGATAATATATCAACCTCTCCTGTTACCTAACAAACCAACCTCCTTTCATTGCAAATGTTGAAAAAATGAAACGTAACCAAAACACTGATCAAGCAGGGTATATTTATTTCACGGGGCCTATTACTAAATGGAAACCAACTTTGTTTGTCCTATTAACAATAAATATGGCCTTTGTTAAGTCCCAGATACAAAGCCACTTTCTAGTCCAATTCATGAATTACAAGTGCACTTCCAATGGATTCATCGGAGATTACCTGCAACGAGCCGGTAACACCCGCTGGACGTCTATTCCTCCGTCCGGAGATGGACATTATAATATACTGTGCAATCGGGGTTAAAAACCGTATAGAGCTAGACTCCATAAAGTCCTTCGTTAAAAACTCTCTCATGCTGAAGCACCCTAGATTCTGCAGCCTATTGGTTCGTGACAAAAATGGAGTTGAGCAATGGAAAAGAACTGAGATTGACATTGACAGACACATCATTGTCGTAGAACCCACCACTAAAGATATCGCCGACGACGACGGCAGCTACCACCTTGATGTTTTAGAAAACAATGACGATGCGGAGAGAATAGTGAATGACTATCTGGCGGATTTATCCGTAAGTACTCCACTTAGTGAAGACAAGCCTTTGTGGGAACTGCATCTATTGCTGGAGCAAAACTGCATCATTTTAAGGATTCATCACGCTCTCGGCGACGGTATTTCTCTGATGTCGTTGTTCCTCGCGGCCTGCGGGAAAGTCGAGGGCCCTACAGCGGCGCCTACGGCGGTCAGGGTTGGACGGAGGGGTTTAGGCTTAGGATGGAGTGGTTATGGTTGGATAAGGGCTTTGTTGGGTTTCTTGAAGATGGTTTTGTTCAGTTTTGTGTTCTGTATGGAGTTTGTCACGAGGGGTTTTTGGCTTCGTGATAGGAAAACGGTGATAAGCGGCGGTTCTGGGGTGGAGCTGTGGCCAAGAAAGATGGCCACAGCCAAGCTTTTGATCAAAGACATGAAAATGGTGAAAGAGGCCCTTGTTAATGCGGTAAGTACTTGGATTATTCTTGATATACATATATAATCTATAAAGTACGTTAGAGAATATTTAAAATAAATAGTTTTTATTGAAGAAATCACTTGGCATTTTTATTGATTTCTTAACGTGGCAGACAGACCATTAATGACGTTCTTTTTGGAGTGATATCTTCTGGGTTATCAAAATACTTGGATCACCGATCTCCTAATGGTAAATACTAAATACTTATCTAACACTTTACTAAATCCTTATCTAACACTTTCTTTAGGAACTTGTCCCATTACATGGTATTAAAATCCTGGAATCTGAATCTCCATTCTCTGATTGTCAGAACTGTCAGATGGACTTCGATTAACAGGATTGGCCATGGTCAATTTGAGGGAACAACCAGGTTTGCAGGTTTGTACTGAACAACTCTTTCTTTTGTTCTTCTCTATAACTTGAAATGTTAAAATTATGTGTGGAATGAGCAGGACATGTCTGAATTGATGAGAAAGGATTCAAGATCAAGGTGGGGGAACAGGTTTGGAATGCTTCTTCTGCCCGTTTATTACCAGAAAGGTGGTGTTGATCCTCTCGAGTACGTGAAGAGAGCAAAGAAAGTGATAGACAGAAAGAAAAGAAGTTTAGAGGCTCACTTTTCATACTATATTGGGTACCTAATAATGTCTTGGCTAGGATCAAAGGTGGAATCATTTGACTGAAAACAGTAGTAATTTTGGCGTTAAATCTACAGAAACTAATGTAGTCTTGTTCCTGCAGGCAACTTGTATTCTTAATTACCGTGTCATTTGTAATACCTCGTTTACGATCTCGAATGTGGTTGGACCAAAAGAGGAAATCATTATAGGAGACAACCCTGTTACATCCTTAAGAGTCAATGTATCTTCCACACCCCATGTAAGGGCTCTGAATTCCAGCTTTTGTCTTATCGGCAACATAATGTTGGGTCACATGAACTTCAAACCCCACTTTTTAGCATTTAGTGATATATTCTTTTCTTTTGGTGGTTGAAATAGGCACTCATAATGCACATGGTGAGCTATGCAGGAAGAGCTGATCTGCAGATTTCAGTGGCTAAAGACATAATACCTGATCCTGAGTTTCTTGCGAAATGCTTTGAAGGTGCCTTGCTTGAAATGAAGGAAGCAGCTATTCGCTCTGCATTATCTAATTCTGTAATTCAATTTTCTGATTAGTACTCGAATAAATAAATTTATCGTACAAATAAACATTTCATTACGTTGATATATTAATTATTGGTGGCAAAGCCACATTTGCTTTTTATTTAAGCTTTACAATGGAACTCATTAAAGCTTGGCATAATTGTGACTCAGCTGAGAAAAGCTTTAAGACAGCTTTTATTTACACCTTTTAAAATATGGCCATAGAATTGTGTAGAAGTAGAATTCACCGCCTTAATTGTTCTACATACAGGATAGTTTTGTATGTTTTATCTATTCTATTTTTAGATTTGACATGTTCTAGTTTCTATTCTATTTGTGTATCTTTTTGTATATAAAAATAAAGAGACAATATAGTGTATTAAAAAAATTGAGATAGGTTTCTCTAAATTTAGTTTTTTTAATTAAATTTGCCTGTGTTAATTCTTTTCTTTCTTTTTTTTCTCTCATTTTCAACTTAATTATATTTTAAGTGCTTTATATCTCAACATCAATAAGTGGTATCAAAGTTAACTTTTAGTACCCTAAAGAAAAAAGGACGACAAAGTTTGAAATAGAGAAGTTTAGTGCGAATAATTTCTCGTCATGGAAGATGAAGATGAAGACAATTTTAGCACAAGAAGATTGTTCGGAGGCTATCGGGGAAGACTAATGAAGATCATAAACAAAAACAAATGGAAGAAAATGAATGACAAGGCTATCATTAATCTACACTTGCGTATAGCTAATGACATCCTGTCAAGTGTAGAGGAAAAACAATTATAAAAGGATATTTGGGATACATTGATAAAATTGTACAAGGTCAAGTCACTTTACAACAAAATCTTTTTTAAAAGAAGACTATATTTTTCGAATGTCAAAATCTACTTCAATAACAGATCACGTCAACATTCTTAATACTCTATTTTCTAAGCTCTTATAGTTAGGCTACAAAATATATATAAATTAATGTGTAGAATTTCTACTTCAGAGTCTACTAGATTTATATGATCAATTTGTTATCAATTTGACCAATAGTATCTCTCGAACTATCTAGTCTTTGATGATGTTCTTGTTGTTATTTTAGAAGAAGAATAGAGACATAAGAATAAGGAGATAGATTATCAAATTCACGATAAGCAGAGGCTTTATCCATTGTGAGAGAAAGATCAACAAAATGTGGTTCTAGTTAGAGTCAAAATCATAGTAGGTCTAAATCAAGAAGCATAAAGAATATTGCATGTTATAGTTATGGTAAGAAATGACATCTAAAAGGAGTGTTGGAATAAGAAGAATGCATAGAAAAATGCAACGACCCCTCAAGATAATGTTGTGAGTACCTCAAATGATAGCAAAATCCTTTATAGCGAGGCAACAATAGAAGGTTAAAATCATTTTGTTGATGTCTAGCTTTCGGATTCAAAGCCATACTCTTGAGGAGAATGGTTTGACCAATATAAACCACTCTTAGAAGAATCTGTATTTATGGGTGACGATCATCCTTTAAAGATTTTTGGTATCAGTATCATTAAACTAAAAATGAGGGACAATATGATTCACACCATTCAGGTGATAAGACATGTGAAGGGTCTGGAAAAAATTCAGTGTCCTTATTACAACTTGATAAAAAATGTAAAATATAAGTTGAAAAAGGATCATGAAAATAGTCAAAGGAACACTTGCGGTGATAAAATCAAAAAAGTAGTTGTTAATTTATATATGCTTAAAGAGGAAACATCATAAAAAGGAGAAATATCTATTACATCAACAAGTTCAATAAAAAAAATCAACAATGATTTGGCACCTTAGTCTTGGCCACATATTAGAGGCAAAGCTATTCTAGAGCCAATTCATTCTAATGTTTGGCAAGCACTAGTTTCATCCTTAGGAGATGTGAAATACTTTGCATCTTTTATTGATGATTACTCTAAGAGATGTTGGATGTATCTAATTAAAAGGAAAGCATATGTGTTGTTAGATTTTAAGAACTTCAAATTGCAAGAAGAATTTGAAACTAGGAAAAGAATCAAGTTTCTACAATCAGATAATGGAGGTGAATACATTAGTGACAAGTTTAATGCATTTTGTAAACAAGAAAGCATTAAGAGGCAATTCACATACACACCACAATCGAATAGAGTAGCAGAGCAGATAAATAGAATATTGTAAGGAAGAACAAGAACAAAAAATGCACATTAACATATTTTGTGTTAAAAATATGAATACACTTTCATACATTTGGTCTAGCTAAATCATTTTAAACAAGTAGTAAAAACTACTTGTTATGTGATAAATTAGTCTCTATCAATAGCAATTAGGATGAAGATACCAATGGAGATGTGGATCAATAATCCTGTTAATTATCCATTCCTCCATATATTTGGATGTTATATATGTGCAATATATAATTTTTAATAAATGTTAAAGTTGGATCCAAAATTTAAAAAATACATTCTCTTAGAATTCTCTAAAGGAATTGAGGAGTATTGTTGTGGGATCCAACTGCCCATAAGGTAATAATTAGTGGAGCATTATTATGCAAGAATTGGTGGCAGAAGAATATGCTTAAGGAAAAGGTATTGACTTCGATAAGATATTTCCTCCTGTTGTTCAATTAATAACGGCTCGAGTAGTCTTGGCAATATGTGCTATATATGATTTGCATTTAGAGCAGTTAGATGTCAAAACTACCTTTCTTTATAGACAACTTGAAGAAGAAATCTATATGCTCCATCCACAAGGGTTTTAAGCAAAAGAAAAAGAGCATTTAGTTTTCAGATTTAACAAATCTCTATATGCTCCCAAACAAATACTGAGGTGCTGATATAAGAGATTTGATTCCTTTACCTTGAGCCTTTTATACAATAACTCAATTCAGGTTCTTGTGTTTATTATGAGAGATTTGGTGATAGTGATTTTGTTATCTTGCGAATATATGTTGATGACATGTTGGTATCAGGGACCAAAATAGATCATATTAAAAAGTTGAAGGCATAGTTGGCCAGGAAATTTAAAATAAAAGACTTGGGATCGCAATCAAATTCTAGAGATGTAAATTTACCAAAGTAAAAATAATAGGGAGATTTGGCTTTCAAAAGAATTAATTGAAGAAAATCTTATAGTGTTTTAATATGAGAGATTGTAAGCCAATTTTTGTACCTCTTCCTATTAATTTCAAGTTTTCTTTAAGGATGAGTCCCAGCAACAAAACAGAGAATTTGGAAATGTCTTAAGTACCATATGCATTAGCAATAGTTAGTTTAATATTTCATGTGATATTTATAAGACCAGACATTGCACATATAGTGAAAGTGGTTATTTGATACATGACAAATGCTAGTAAAGAGCATTTAAGTACTGTAAAAAGAATCATGGGATATATTAAAGGTATTTTATATACTGCATTATGTTTTGAAGGATAAGACTTTATTGTTAAAGGCTATGTTCATTCAGATTATGTAGGTGATCTTGAAAAAGGCAAGTCTACCACTGGTTATGGGTTTACTCTCACTAGAGGGGTTATAAATTGAGTTTCAAAATTGCAATATATTATGACTACTTTTATGACGGAGGCAAATTATATTGTGGCTACATAAGCTAGCAAAGAGACGATTTGGTTATAAATGTTAGTATAGGATCTTGGACACATTTAAGAGAAGATTGCCCTATTTTGTGATAGCCAGAGTGCTTTGCACTTGACAAAGAATTCATCATTTCATCTAAGGACAAAACACATTTGATTTCAATATCACTTTGTCATAGAAAAAGTGGAAGAAGGGAGTATAGATGTTTAGGAAATTTATACTAAATACAATCTAGTAGATATACTAACAAAGTTGGTCAATACTAATAAATTTATATAGTGTCGATCCTTTATTAGCTTAGCAGCAATATAAGCAATAAGAATAAAAGTAAAGGATCACTATAGCAAAAAGTGCTTTAGGCATCATTAAATTTGTAACATTTTAAAATGTGATACTTAAAACTAATATAATGCAACATTTTTTAAAGCATGGCCTTTAATAATATTAATAGGCAAAGGTAATAGTAATTTGTTGTCATATATTTAAAAAGGCAACAAATGTAAAATGTCACTGCTATAAAATTTTATATGAACAACAATTAAATCCAATGCAATTTCAAACAATAATTAAGGGTAACAACAAGTAACGTCCGACTCAGACCTACTTATGCCCAAGCCCTACATTAAATTTTTATTTAAGCTCATGCCTAACCTGAGACTTCTGATCTAAACTTGAGCATGATCAAGCCTAACCAAACTAGATTAAATATATTATTTAATTTTTAAAAATAAAAATAAACTTGTTTGTTTAAAATTTAATCTTTGGATTAGGTTGGATATGACAGGTTGAGTTTGAAATGAAATCTAAAAGTATTAAAAAACTAAACATGGCTCGAAATCCAGTAAACTAGAGTCAAGTCAGGCCAAATCAAACTGGAATGGGTGAACTTTGTCATAACTAACCACTTAAAGTATTATTATTTTAAATTATATATCATATTATAAATATTTATTTAAATATATAACCAAGAAACAGTTTTATGAATATATTATATCCTTTATAATATGTTTGGGAGAAAAAAAGTGGTATATATAATAAGACTTATAAGGGGATTATAAGACTAATTATAAGGAGCAAAGGATGGATGTAAATATAATTTTCTGAGTGCCATCACAACATCACCATCGTCGATTGTTAGGCCTCTGGCCCCACCGTCAACATGCTCATCTTCTTCTCTGATAACTCCTAGCTCTTTGGTGAACAACACACCCTCAAATTTAGCCAGGCATCTCTCGCTTCACTTTATGATTTGATTTCATGATCTGTGTTTAAATGTGTGTTGTGCTTGGGATTTTAGGGTTTGTTTCGACTTGTTTTCTCACCCATTTGATTGATGGAGATTTTGTTTATTCTTTTGATGAAATAAGGAGCTTTATTATTAGCTTGTCAATTTTAAAATCACTATTAGGAATTTCGAGATTCCTTGTGGATCTTACAGATCTTTGCTTTATTGCAGTATTTCTGATTCCAATGTTCTATCCAACTTGTACAATATCCATTAAATGCTTAACTTGATGTACTATATTTGTTCTTTGGTGCTTGTATTGTACCTAGTGGGTGGTACTAGTCTATATATGTATGCTTTTGTTACTTAACTATATAACTTAAGACTATTGTTTCATTTGTTCATAAAGGTCTTTTTTTTAAAAGAATATGATGTTTTTGATCCCAGATATAATTATGTGATTAAACCTTCTTTTGTATTGATTAAAGCCTACTTTGTAGATTATGCATTGCCTTTACTTGATAACTGTATTGGATAAATCACTTCTCCTGTAGTTTTAACGGGGTTCTTTCAAAAAAAATTTCTACAGTTAAGATATGTAAAAAAGTTTCTACAGTTACCTAAAAAAGTTTTGAAGGCCCTTCCAACTCAAATTGACCTTTAAACAAAGCGTTGGTTATAAGGGAATTAAAGGAATTAAATAATAATAACTTACAACTCAAAAAAGATTGTAGAATATGCTAAAAACAAATTATAGAATATGCCAAAAATAGGGACTTCAAGTTCCTTATAGTTGTGCATACTAACCACAAGGAACTAGATGCTCTTCCAATTGGCTTAACTGATGGACCTATTGCTCACTTTAAGCTCTCATGGCTTGTTCTATGCAATGATATTAAAGTTATTTTCGTATCTCTTCATTTTCATATAAAGTAACATGAAATCCATGTATTCCAAATGTAAATTGATTCTCAAGTACTATGCCTTGGGAATTGTTAATTGTGCATCCCAGTTCACTTTTGTTGCCATTTTCCTTCCAATTTGTATTATTAGTTGTTTGAATGGACGTACTTAGCTTGATTGATGCCAAATTTTATAAAGATAAAAATATAATTTCATTAGTTATGATTAAATTTTATGTTTTACATGTTTTTGATGTAAATCTTTGTTTTGGGTGAAGTTGATATTTATTAAACTGAAAATATTTAGTATAAATGTTCTTACATTTTTTTGCTTAGTATTTCATTTCATTTATATTTTTGTACTAATGTTATTGATTACGTCATTTGCAAAATCATGGAAATCCCACTAGCCACGAACTTGAACTGATTTTAAATAACTTTACAACACTCTTAGGTCTTCGTGTGACAAGTTATACCAACACCTTCATAAGTGCTTGCAACTTATCGTATCAGTTAGTGTAAACCTTCAATAGAAACAAATTTCTACATTCATTCAATCAATTAAATTCTTCCTAATCAACAAATTAAAAATTGCATGTAAAGGGCCCTATTTCACTAGTGGATGTTGTAAGTAAATTTTATTAAGATACTGTTAACCAATAAGATATTAAAATATGGAGTATATATTTATCAATTATGAGCATATGTTGCTTATATATGGAGAAGTTACAAGTGTAGAGTGAAGCAAAAGCATTTTAAACATTATACAATAGACACAGAAAGAATGGTCAGTCGTCTCAACTATATAAGCAAAGAAGTCTTTAAAGAGCTCATTAAATTGCAACTACCCAAATGTGAAGATATGATAATTACTGGTATCTTTTAAAAATTAGTTTCATGAAATCTAATTAATATAATGTTCAATGTGTAGCAAATTGCTAAAATGAATATTCAAAATAGAAAAAAAAACTGAAATGAACATAGCTGGTTTTAAAAGCTTTGCAAGTATTTATGCTAAGTTGGTAAGTTCCTCAATGAGTTAAAATCTATTAAAAAAATCATATAAATTTTTTAAATTATTTTTAAATTATAATTAAAAATTGTTTCCATGGATAGCAAAATGAAAGAGGATAAAAACTCTACTCTCTAATGCTAAAAAGTATCTTGCAACTTATAAAAGAGAGCCTGAAAAAGTGTACAAGCAATCTACTGAAGCTATAAAAGGAGAAAAATGTGAGTAATGTTTGTTTTGTGATAATTTTCTATATTATTGCTACTTTTATTGAGATGCCCAAATATATTGCTTATCACATTTTTTTAAATTTCATTTCATTGTTTATATTGTTGATTTGTTCTTCTTGTCAAAATTAGTTATTTATATTATATCTGGAATTATGGTAGGTTTTTTCTAATCATATATGGTGCTTACATTCATTAGTGTGACTGTAAATTTTCTTTTATAAGCTCACATTGAAGAAGTGCAAAAGGAAAATGATTGTCAATGGTTTGATGAATTTATGGCTAATATGAGAGTGATAAGGAATCTTCTATTCCTCCAAACCATACATATCAACATGAATAATATCAACAAATTTCCTTAATTCACTATTGTTGTACATTATCTTATTATCTTTTTTGTTGAGATTATTTGCTTATGTTCATGCTTTTTGAATTTTTTCATACAAAGAATTGAATCATTGTGTTGTTGGTTTTTGGAAAATTTTATTTTTCTTGATTAAATTAAGGTTACAATAAAATAGTTAGTATTTTATTCTTTAGATATATTAACCAGTTTATGAGCATAATAGTTTTACAGTTCTAATCTACTTCTTGTTTCTTTTTCTTTTATAGGAAGGAGATGATTAAGAGTGGATAAGGAGGTACTTAGTGAAGAATTTTGGAGTGCTCATATATATTGGTTTTGTTTAGTTTCTAGATTAATTCACTTATATTTCATATGAAATGGGGGAAGATAATTTGGGTGAATATTTTAGCTAGTAATTTTTTGCTTTTGTATTTTGAATATGTTAAAGGTTGAATTTTACAAATCCTTATGGGCTATACAATATATATAAATGCATTTTTTAGGTCGTTTATATAGCACTCCGCTCCAGCAAGACACGTGCCCGACATCTATGGGTGATATCTGAGTCCGTGCCCTGCAAGGGTGGCGTACTAGAATATTCAACCAGTCAAAAGTTGGTTTTTTTTTTTTTGAAATCACAAACATAATGTAAGGAAATCTATAACCAAATTAGGCCCATTTTCATTCATAAACATTTTCAGTTATACGTAACAACCAGTACATAACTCATCAGAGATTTATTAATAACGTGGGGCTCATTATATATACAAAACACTCTAGACATAATGTCTTTACATTTCAAAAACCATTTTCATATACATTGTACAATACTTAAAACTACACTTATCAATACAACATATCGAACTACATATGCAGGCACAAACTGATCCTGAGTTGAAACTCTTACTCGGAGCCTTTCTGGAGATCTTTAGCAAACCTGAAAAGCCACATTGTAATTTTGATGAGTTTTGCGAACTCAATGAGTGAACCATTATTGATGATTTCATCGGATCACAAACACACATCACATATTGCACAATTATTCATTCTAAGCATACATTTATTATTCAGATACTCACATAACATGGCATATCATATAGTCATTCAATACAGCTTTGCAAATCATTCATGAATTTCAGTCTTATAATGTTATATGCATGAGACTCACATTCATTCTTATTGTTGTGACTAAGTACCTATCATATACTTATACAAATACTGGCCCATAGGGCTTAGTCAGAACAGAATCACGGAGCATAGCTCTACGTGCAGAATCAGAAATTACGGAGCAAAACTCTACATGGAAACGCTTCATATTGGCTACTCAAGTCATAACGCCTTTATCTGAACATGCAATTTATGAAATGCATCAAATACATATAAGTCATATATCATAATCATATATGATGCTCAAACAAAGCTCATAATCATCGGACCTAAGTCCGGCAATCAACATTCGTTGAGGATTTATATAGCATTCAAAATTCCATAGCAGTCAAAACCACAACCAAAGCACTTCCAATACATTCTCGAATATTGGTCTCCTCTGACAATTCAAGTCCGGAATTCATAAACAAATCGTAAACAATTTTAAAATATTGGAAGTTTTAACAAATTAAGCCAAATCAATCCTAGGAAATCATCTAGGTTGACTCACAATACACTCCAAAATACTATTGTCTGGGTGGACCGATAATGTCTGACTGGCGTCCAAAGTATTCCTCTATAACATACAAAACACATTCACAAATATCACACTTTTGTACAATTATACAATTATTCCTTAATGAACACGTACTTATACAATATGCACAATGCATGTTCAATGACAATTCCGTGGTATTTTATCGAGATCCTTATGAATAAATCATTCACATATCAAATCCCTCGTTACTGCTATGTATACTAATAATTTGGACCAATAAAAAGCAATGTGAAACCAATTTCACAACTTCATTGACCACTTCAGATTTTCTTCCAAGTCATACTTTCGGGTCTACTATTCTCATTCAATTAGAAAGTAAAATTGATGTAATTTGGTCATACTCTCTTCTAAAAAAGTGTTTCTCTATGTCTTATATTTCCATTGACAATAAAATCACTCAATTTGGTTTAGAAATTTGGAAGATATACCTCAAATATTATCTAGTTGTTCACATTCAAAAACAATATATTATGTACAACTTCCATCTAGAAATTCAATATCCTAGAAAAAATCATCTGTTTTGGAATCCTATAAATTCAAAGATAATCAAAATACTGAGGGGTGTTCAATATAACAACACCAGTTCATACCATTCCAATAGATTCTCTCACTTTCATTCAATAAATCTTTCTTAAATCAATTCATAATGCTACAAAATTTTATGAATGGATAGAAAAATGTGTTAGAAATCCATTGGTTTAAGAATCAGATCATTTGGAGGTCTAGAGAAGAAGGTACGGTCAAAAGAAGCAAGAATGTTCAGTAAAAGACAAAATCCCAAATGCACGATCGTGCATTTGTGCGACAGTGCAAATTTCTCTTCACCTCCAAAGTCACCATCGTGCAAAAAGCACAACAGTGCTTTTTGCCTAAAATCTTAAAAGCGCGATGGTGCTTTTCCACTTCTTCTTCTTCATCGACATCTGAACTTCTAAATTCCATAACTTTTAATCCAGAACTCTAAAATTTACAAATTTTATATCAATGAAAAGCTAAAAGAAAGATCTACAACTTTTATGAAGACCATTTTTGTGAAAATATGCCTAGATTAGTACAGTAAATTCACTAAAGTACATATCAAAATTTTCACTCTCACTGTTCATTCCCAGAATTTTCAGACAACTTCCACTTTTCAAAAATCAACACCTCAATTTTTTAATCTACTCCACTTCACTAAAATCATTCACCACAATTCACACTACCTCTAAAAATGCAATTTTAACCAAGTTCCATCAAGAAAAACAAATATCAATAGTTGACTCTTCATGCTCTGCCATACACCATTCACTGCATTTTTAACTTTTTATCACATTCACTATTTTCTTCTCAACCTTCATTTATACATTCATTACCATCTTAGACCATCATTTTACAATTACTATTCACTCAAAAACCATTTTCTTGATCAATCTCTAAAGCATTCACTTACCCACGTAAACACTCACACATATATATAGATAGTGAAGAAACGGAAAAACAAAGCATACCACATTTTTATTCTTTAATTTCCTACACTCATCTTATACACCATTTTTTTGCTATTTCAAACTTCAAAAAATCATTTCCACATCACCTGATCACTAATAATTATCAAATACTAAATTAACACTTTAACAAAAATTTTCATCCCATCAACACTGTGAATATGAATATATACACGTAAATACCATGATCATGCAACTAATAGTAATTCATAAAATTTATTTCATAAATTCATAACTCTGAAAATTTTATTCACTACTTACTTGTTGAAAACTCCAAAAGCTTCAACTATCTTCAAGCCCTAACTCCATGCAAAACTCATGTATTTACTGTGCAAAATGACCAGCTTCTAGTTTTTCTTAGGGTGGAAGAATAAATAGCAGTGGTGGTAGAGTTGTGGGATGAGGAAAAACAAAGAAATCCCTCTCAAGGATTTTGATGGAAAACTTTGTGTGTGTGTGTGGAAAGGAAATTCGAAGAAGGTGACTACGGAGAAGGGACTTAGACATATAACTTAGTTCTGTTTACTCTCTGGAATCTTAACTCACTATCAGACAAAAATTATAAAGGCAATTTATTAAATGACACTTGTCACTTTCCTAAGGTCTAAGTTCTAACTTAGTTTCTTCCCTAACTAATCCTTTTAGTCTCATCTTTACAATCTAACTATCTCCAATCATCATAAATTCTTTTTTTTTCATAAATTTCCATAATTCTGTATAATTTTCTAAAATTATTCCTAAAATCATCAAAATTTAAAAATATTACAATTTCACTAGCCCGTAAAATTTCCAATGTAAAAACATTCATAATTCTCAAAAATACACAAATCAATCCAATTATACCCGGAATTATTCATGAATGCATATATTTTCATGTGCAAAAAAATTCTCTATTCATGTATATGTCTGTGGCATATTATGCATGAGCATAGAAATGCCTTCCTAAACTCTCATTAATCCCTCATATTTACTATTCTAACTTTCCCACAAGTAATGGAATGTTACAATTCTCCCCAACAAAAATTCCGTCCTTAAAATTCTTACCTGATTGATGAAACAAGTGGGAATGTTGCTTCTTCATATGTTTTTCAATTTTCCACGTTACTTCATTACTTGAATAATTTCTTCCACTTGACTATAGTCAATGGAATCACTCAATTGTCCAGCTACATATTCAGTGATCACACTATTTCCACTATTTCCTCATTTATTTCGGATTACACACAATTTCACTTTCAGTCTCAAAACACATACATATGATCACAACGATATGTATTAACATACCCATATGACACTATTTCCACTATTTCCTCATTTATTTCGAATTACACACAATTTCACTTTCAGTCTCAAAACACATACATATGATCACAACGACATGTCTTAATATACCCATATGACACTGCGTGAATCTGAAACCTATACTCTCAACATTTTCATAGGGACTAATATAACCTGAGTAAACCTTGTACTCAATCTAAACACACCTTGGTAATGTGATATTCTCATAATAATTTATCAATCACTTGATTTTACATATCTCGTTAGTATTGATACACTTAATTATCATGTCTGTCAATATCACTATGATAATAATTGTTATGCTTAAATCAAGCTGTACATCGACCTCATATTTCTATCAATTCCAAATTATTAGCTCTAAGCATATCTCAATCAGTTAAGGCTGTTGTCAATTCATACAAATCTCTGTGCTTATTTGTCTCTTTCAGGTGCACATACACTATACTCTAATCACAAATATCATTCTCCACTTCAAACTCAACTTTCATAGTCATTTTGATTTCTCAGTAAGGTTCATCAATTTTGAGCCCTTAATTTGAGCTTTACTAATCTTTCATGCGACACTGATCTTAAATTCAATAGCTAACAGTACTTTGATTTGCCCCAAAATTCAACTCAACCTTTTATGCTCTTAACTACACTAGGTTTGAAACTCTCAATATCTGAATTTTGATATATATATATATCACTACGTTTTAATCAATGTGGCATGTACACTATAAGTCTCGTCAGTCATATTAATATCACTACGTTTTAATCAATCCACAAAATGCATTCACACGGATATCACATTCGGGGAGATATCACCACAGTATAATATCGATGTCGTATACCAGAATACATCCACCAACACAACTGCATTGAATCTTTATTTATCTTACCTAACCATATACTATGTCTCATTTCTGATTTTTCACAATTTGTTTTTCCTCAAACTTTATTGATCTGTATATTTATAGTGTCTCTAAACTCTTAAGGCAATGACTATTTCAGTACGTCTCAAATCATGTGTTAAATACTCAACTCATGTCACAAATCCAAATCAATCATAACATGTTATCATACAGTGCAAATCCATAAACTTTCAAGTTCTCATATTCAACAGATCATCATTCTTCTTACTATTTCTAATAGCTCCATCTCATAGCAAATACTCATGCGTCTGACTCATGAAAATGTGACTTAGACTGGGGACCAGTTGCTACTGCCTGCTATGACATGACAGAATGCATGTGACTTGACACATATTTCAAAAATGCTCATATAAGATAGTACTTCTGGGCTTTGATATCACATATATAGCACCCCACTTCCACAAGAAACGTGCCCGACATCTATGGGTGATATCCAAGTCCATGCCTTACGAGGGTGGCGTACTAGAACACTCAACCAGTCAAAAATCGGTATAATTTTTTTTTTGAAATCATAAACATAATGTAAGAAAATCCATAACCAAATTGGGCCCATTTTTATTCATAAACATTTTCAGTTATACATAACAACTAGTACACAACTCATCAAAGATTTACTAATCACGTGGGGCCCATTACAAATACAAAACACTCTAGACATAATGTCTCTACATTTCAAAAACCATTTTCACATTCATTGTACAACACTTAAGACTACACTTATCAATACAACATATCGAACTACATATGTAGGCGTAAACTGATCCCGACTTGAAACTCTTACTCGGAGCCTTTCTGAAGATCTTTAAAAAACTTGAAAAGCCACGTTGCAATTTTAATGAGTTTTGCAAACTCAATGAGTGAACCATCATTGATGATTTCACCAGATCACAAACACACATCACATATTGCACAATTATTCATTTTAAGCATACATTTATTATTCAGATACTCACATAACATAGCATATCATATAGTCATTCAATACAGCTTTGCAAATCACTCATGAATTTCAGTCTTATAATGTTATATGCATGAGACTCACATTCGTTCTTATTGTTATGATTGAGTGCCTATCACATACTTAAACAAATATTGGCCCATAGGACTCAGTCATAACAGAATCACGGAGCATAACTCTACTTACAGAATCAGAAATCACGGAGCAAAACTCTACATAGAAGCGCTTCATAATGGCTACTCAAGTCACAACGTCTTTATCTGAACATGCAATTTATGAAATGCATCAAATACATATATGACATATATCACAATCACATATGATGCTTAAACAAAGCTTATAATCATCGGACCTAAGTCCGACATTCAACATTTGTTGAGGATTTATATAGCATTTAGAAATCCATAGTAGTCAAAACCACATTCAAAGCACTTTCAATACATTCCCAAATATTGGTCTCCTCGAACAATTCAAGTTCGGAATTCATAAACAAATCGTAAACAATTTTAAAATATTGGAAGTTTTAACAAATTAAGTCAAATCAATCCTAGGAAATCATCTAGGTTGACTCACAGTACACTCCAAAATCATATTGCCTGGGTGGACCGGCAATCTCTGACTGGCGTCCAAGGTGCTCCTCTATAACATACAAAACACATTTACAAATATCACACTTTTGCACAATTATACAATTATTCCTTAATGCACACATACTTATGTTCTCTAACTGAATGCTGAAATGCATTAGAGAACACCTTTATGGGATTGAAAACTTATATCCCCCTATGTCATGTTAAATTTATCGATATCCATACTAAACTATATGTGTCAAAATGACATAGGTTTAAGGTCAATCTTTATATATATGCCTAATGACCTTTAAAATGCTTAAGATCAACACAAATCTTAAGGCTTTCATATGTATTATGACTATACACAAGAACAATTATTACTAAGGATAAAAAGATGATCATCTATATTAATAAATAATCATAATGTCATAATATATCAAAATATACAAACTTTTAAGGAGCAAATACAATGATCCCTAACTAATACTATCTAAGGAATTTAACACACCCATACTGGATACATGTTTAACAAACACTAGTGGGCAAAATCGTTTAGTTAATAGATTAGCTAACATCTCCTCAGTCCTAATGTGCTCTATTTCAACTTCACCATTTTGAATCAACTCCTTTATGGTCAAGTACTTAACATCTAAATGCTTAGACCTTATGATATCCTTGTTGATGTTACTGAACAACACTGCAGCAAGATTATCATAATATAACCAAATGAGTTTAACTATCGAATCTATCACAAACAACTCAGAAATCAAGTTTCCGAGTCAAACTGCCTGTGTAGTAGCTCCATAACATGCAACAAACTCTGCATGTATGGTCGAGGAAGTTACCAATGTCTGTTTGACACTCTTCCACGATACTGTACCATCTGCCAACATAAAAATGTACCCTAAAGTGGATTTTTTATCATCTGGACACATAGAAAAATCAGAGTTTGTATACCCTGTAAGGTTTAAATCATTGACTTTCCTATATGTCAACATATAATCCTTGGTACCCTTTAGGTATCTTAACATTCGCTTAGCTACATTCCAATGATCTACACCTAGGTTAGCCAGATATCGACCCAGCAGTCCAACAGCAAATGCAATGTCCATTCTAGTGCACATTTGGGCATACATCAAGCTGCCAACTACACTAGAGTACGGGACATTCCTCATAGCCTCTCTCTCAACTTCATTCTTTAGACATTGTGCCAAAGATAATCTCTTGCCATCAGAGATAGGTGTTACAACAGGTTTATAGTCAGCCATATTAAACCTTTGTAGCACTTGCTCAATATATGCTCTTTGTGAGAGACTCAATGAGTGTTGAGATCTATCCCAGTGAATCTACATACTGAGGATAAAAGATGCTTCACCTAAATCCTTTATGTCAAAGTGTTTGGCCAAAAGTTGCTTTACCTTATGCAACATGGTCAATTCATTTGACGTGAGCAAGATATCATCCACGTACAGTAATAGAAAGATAACTTTACTCCCCCTGACCTTATAGTATAAGCATCTTTCAACTTTGTTTCCTACAAGCCGAATGAGGTTAAAACCTCATCAAACTTTAGGTGCCATTGTTTGGAAGCTTGTTTCAGACCATATATTGATTTAGTCAACTTACAAACTTTGTCAGTTGCATCTTGATCCTGAAACCCTTCAGGTTACTCCATATAGACCTCTTCATAAAAATCACTATTCAGGAAAGCAGTCTTAATATCCATCTAATATAGCTCCATGTCATAATGAGCTACAATTGCCATAATCACTCTAAATGCATCCTTCGAGGATACAGGAGAGAAGGTAACATTTAAGTTAACTCTATCTCTCTGAGATAATCCCCTGGCAACCAAACGCGTCTTAAATTGCTTAATTGGACCCTGTGTGTTCTTCTTGGTCTTAAATAGCCAATTGCAACTGACAAGTCTACAATGTTGAGGTAAATCGATAAGCTCTCATACCTTATTATACCTCATACATTGCATCTCATCCTTCATTACTTCCCACCACTTATCCACATAGGGTCCAAAAATGACTTTTGTTAAAGTAACCCGATCCACAACATGTCTTATATCATAGTCTTGCTCACCCAAATAGACTATGTAATCTTGTGAGATAGCAAGTCACCTCTCTCTGGTGGATCTGCAACTGCATAGGTTCTTGTACCTCATAAACCTCTTCCTGAATAGGTAGAGGTTCCTGTGCTTACATAGACATGGTATTTGGACCTTCATCCACCCGGACCTGACTATATGAGAAGCGGATACGAAATAATCACAGTATCTATCCTGCTATCTCCTGGAGGATGTGAAGATCCTCCCTCATCATAGATATTGTATTCCAGAAACTTAGTCATCTGCGATTCCACTATTCTAACACCTCATTCTCTACAGTAAAATCTGTAGCCTTTAGAGTGGTCCGGATAACCTACCAAATAACAACGAGTAGAATGAGGTTACAATTTGCTCTCATAAGGATTATATAACCTTATCTTAGCAGGGCAGGCCCTTACATGAATGTACACAAAGCTAAGCTTCCATCCTTTCCAGAGTTCAAAGGCATCTTGGATACAGACTTACTTGGGACTCTATTTAAGATATACAATGTCATTTGGATAGCTTCACCCCAAAGGTATTCGGGTAGGTTAGTCCTGCTCTGCATTGACCCCATCATGTCCTTTAGGGTACGATTTCGCCTTTCGGCCACACCATTTTGTTCAAGACTACCTGGCATAATGAACTGAGCCACTATTCCACCTAATTTCGAAAATTTGGCAAACAGACCCTTTTCTTGTCCTGCAACTCCATATCTGCCATAGTATTCCCCTCCCCTATCAGATTTGACAATCTTTATTAATTTTCCCAACTAGTTCTCAACCTCAATCTTAAAAATCTTGAACTTATCAAGAACTTCAGATTTTTCCTTAAGTAAGAACATATAACTATAGAGGGAATAATCGTCTATAAACGTCAAAAAATATCTAGCATTGCATAACGTGACTATATAGGGATCACTAACGTTTGTATGTATAAGGTCTAATAAACCAGAAGCACGAGTTGACCTGTTTTTCTTTGCCCTGGTCAACTTACCCATACAACAATCGATACATATTTCCATATCACTGAAGTCCATAATTGGGAGAATGTTATCCTTTATCAATCTCTCAACCCTCTCCTTGGAAATGTGGCCAAGACGTTTATGCCATAAGATGTATAATATCTTCTTTACGAAGGCTCTCTTTCAAGTAACAGGTTCGACAACTTAAGAAAAGACATACATTTCATTAGGAGTAAAACACATTTTATATAATCTGTAGGATAAGAAGGCAGTTCCGATATGTCTTGTATTGATAGAAATATTTACAACCAAAGTATCAAATACAAAACAATAGCCCTCTTTATCCAAAATTGATACAGAGATCAAGTTTAGTATAAAAGATGGTATATAAAACGTGTCTCATAAAAATAATATAAACCTCGTATCAAGATTCAAACCTACGTCTCCTACATATAAAACATCCTCCTCTCATTGTTGTAGACCATCAGCTTCTCCTCTCCTTTAGTCGGCCTTCTCCTAGATCTGAACCCCTGTATTATGGAAGCAACATGGTTAAAAGCTCCACTTTCTAACCACCAAGAACTTGATATGGTTATAGCTACATTGGATTCATGAATCATATAAACCGAGAAGTTACTTGACAATTCCTATTTAACCTTCCATAACTTGTACTTCTCGCAATTGACCTTCCTATGTCCCTTCTTCTTACAAAAGAAGCACCTCATACCCTTTAACTTGTATCCCATATCGGTCAGAGAGGAGAATGAAGCACTCTTTATAAGGATGTGGCAACCTATCCTTTATAAACACATTTTCTCGTGATAAGCCGGGTGGGCTTCGAGAGGAACAAAACTGTGAGCAGGAGTATAGTCCAAAAGAGGCCTACATGCAAAGTGGACAATATCTATAAGTGGGTAGTCTGGACTGTTACATTTGATATCAGAGCCAGTACCCGAATGGTATGCCAGCAAGGACGTTAGACCCAAAAGGGGTGGATACTTGTATCCCATATCGATCGGACAAGAGAACGAAGCACTCTTGATAAGGGTGTGGCAATCTCTCTCTTATAGACTCGTTTTTTTGTGGTAAGTCGGGGCTTCAAGAGGAACAAAACCGTGAGCTGGAGTAAAGTCCAAAAGAGGCCTACACGCAAAGCGGATAATATCTACAAACAGGTAGTCTGGACTGTTACATTTGGTATCAGAGCTAGTACCCGGATGGTATGTCAGTGAAGACGCTGGGCCCCAAGAGGGATGGATACTTGTATCCTATATCGATCGCAGAAGAGAAAAAAACACTCTTTATAAGGGTATAGCAACCTCTCCCTTATAGACATGTTTTCCCGTGGTAAGCCGAGTGGGCTTCGGGAGGAACAAAACTGTGAGCAGGAGTAGAGTCCAAAAGAGACCTACACACAAAGCAGACAATATCTACAAGCGGGTGGTCTGGGTTGTCACACTTTAGGTCATGTGGCCCCTTAGCAATGCTAGACTGTCCAGTTTGAATCCTCGGAGAGGTTTTGAATTTCTTACCTTACCCTTAGGTTATTGGGGTTTAGCCTTTCCCTTGCCTTTGACAGCTGCAAACATGGCTGTATGAGGAGAACTCTTAATCTTCTTCTCTACTGTAGCACACCAGGAAATCAAGGCATTGATATCCCAGGCCTCATCTTGAGAGATGTAGAAGGTAGCCAACATCTCAAACTCTTGAGGGAGAGTATTTAGTGCTTAATGCACTATGAGGTTATCAGGAATTGGTACATCAAGTGTTTTCAGCCTAGTCTGAAGATGAACCATCCTGATAATATACTCTCGAACTCCTCCTTCTCTTGTGTACTTCATGACGAATAGCTCCTTAATCAAGGTGCTCTTGCAACATCCCACTACCATAGCTTACATACCCAAACTTTCGGGAACATAACCTATGATAATGGTATGTTAGAGTAAAAACAATTCCAACTTACATATGGCATCAACTAACATCATTTAAAAGTCAGCAAATTTTAAAACCATTCATTGCATTTATCCATAAAATTTACACTATTTTCTTTAAACAAATAATTACATAGCCTCGTACAGGTTCTAACAAAAACTACAAAATATAAGACACAACACTTTTGGGGCCAGTTGACAGATCTCTGAACCATAACAAAATCTAGTGGGGTCCTTTAGTCTTGTCTAAGGAAACTAGGTCTCCTGTCTCGTACCTAAAAGGCCATGTTATAATTTTTATGAGTTTTGCAAACTCAATGAGTGAACCATCATTGATGATTGCACAGGATCACATTCACATAATACACATTTCACAGACACTCATTCAGATCATAAACACATTCTAGATGTTCACACAACATAATATATCATAAGATCACACAGTTCACATTGCTAAGTATAGCAAATAAATCACATCAATTTATCACTCATTCAGCTTTGCAAATCATTCAATAAATTTCAATCTTATAATGTTATATGCATGAGACTCACATTCTTTCCTAATGTTGTGACCGAGCGCCTATCACAAACTTATTCAAATACTGGCCCATAGAGCTTAGTCAGACAGGATCATGGAGCATAGCTCTACATGGAAGCGCTTCACTTTGGCAACTCAAATCATAACGTCTTTATCTGAACATGCATTTTATGAAATGCAACAAATTATAAATATCTCATATATCACAATCTTATACAAATGCTCAGATAAGATTTCACAGTCATCGGACCTAAGCTCAACATTCAACTTTCGTTGAGAATCAAATGTCATTCAGAAATTTATATCAAATCAGAACACTTCCAATACATGCCCAACTATTAAACTCCTTGGACCTCAAGTTCGGAATCCAAAAATAACTCACAATCAGTTCAATAATATTGGAAGTGTAATAAATCAAATTAAATTTAAATCAAATCAATCCTAGGAAATCATCTAGGTTGACTCACAAAATGCTCCAATATGCTATTGCCTAGATGGTCGGGCAATGTCTGTCTAGCAGTCACTTGGCTCCTCTAGATCATACAAAACACATTTACAAATATCATATTTTTGCACAAATGTACAAGTGTTCTTTTATGCACATCAATGTATAGAAAATATGTACAATATATGTTCAATGACAATTTCAGATATCTTATCATAATTCTCATCATCGAATCGATCAGATATCAAAACCCTCATTAACGTCATTTGTATTTATAATTTGGTCCATAATAAAGCAAATGTGAAATCCATTACATAACTTAATTGGCCACTTCAGATTTTCTACCCATATAATTTCGAGTCAACTTTGCATAATTAATCTGATAGGATAAATGACAAAATTAGGTGCAACTTTCTTCCAAAAATTTGTTTTACAATGTCTTAAGTTTCTAATGACTCCATAATCATCCAATTTGATTCAGTATTAAATGAGTTATGCACAAAATATCACAGACTATGCACATTTGAACTTTTGGCTAGTACATGATCATACCCTCTAATTGTACGACTCATATCTTTCAGCTTAGATATCTAAAAATTACAAACTTTATACCAATTTAAAGCTAAGAGAATAACTACAACTTTGGTGAAGACAACTCAGCCTAATTCGCCACACATCAATATAGTTTATTCAATAACCACAGGGCAAGATTTTTGTCCCTGGTAATGCTATAACCTAAGTCAAAACTTAGTTTCATGCCAATTTTGAAAATTTTAGAGACAGAATTAAAATTCGACTTCTTCACAAAAGTTGTAGAAATATGTTTTCTAGTTTAATATGAATAAAAATCAACTCATTCAGAAATCTACAGCTCAAATTATAATCAGAATACCGAAACATGTTCATGAAAATTTTCAGTTCATAACATTCCAGCAGACTTCCACACTTACATTCTATCAATCACTTTCAAATCAATTCAAATAACTCAAAATTTTTAAGGAGAGAAAGGAAGATGTCTTAGGAATCCATTGGTACTAGTTTCAAGTTATTTGGAATTCGGATGAAAAAGTTATAGGTAAAAGACTTAGGGTTATTCAATGAAAAACTCTAGTTTTTAACCCACATACATAACCCATCACCTTTTCTCTCTCTAGCACGCCAACTTCATCTTTTTCACCAAACCCAGATCACCGAACTGCACTTATCCTCTTCTTCTTTCTTTCCTTTTTTTTGCTTGCTTCCTTCCTACACATGACAGCTAATGCATCTGCTACATAAACAGCTTTGTTTTCTACTTCAATCACAATTAACCCCAACACAAATAAATCCAAAAATCCAAAATTCTATACGTACATAACAAACATTATACTATTCACGTTAGCATATTCCATTTTCTACATCTTTCTTTTTTTTTTCCATCACAACAGCCTGTGTTTTCTATCATTTTTCTCCTTAAAACACCACACCTCATTATACTCTATGTTTTCTTAAACTTTAATTTCACATAAATCTATCCCTAACATTTCCTAAATATTAACGTATATATCACATAAATAGAGCATGTTCATCAACTGCACCTTGCATTTTTTTCCATTTTCTACAGACTAAGCACAACCGTTCTAACTTTTTAATCGTGCATTTCTAACTTCAAATCACTCTCTAAATAAGTCAAAATCACATTTACACTTCAACAATCATAAATCCGAAACCCCATATATTCCCTCTCTCTCTACTGCGTTTTCATGCTTACTACACTTGTTTCATTTATTTTTTTTTGACTGTCTAAACTCTTCCTAAACATAGTTTAAAGATTCTACTAACTCGAAATTCACCTCAACACTACCGTATGGCATATTGTTCCACAAACATGCAAAAACAACATATTCATATTTTTACAAATCTTCCATTTAGTTCATTTAGTATCGAAACTACACTTCTCCAAACTCTCATACACATATTCATTTACACAGTGGAAACAACATTAAAATCACTTACTTGAATCAAAAATTACTCCAGCACTGAAAGGGAAATCAACAACACAAAAGTATAATAAGTTGCTATTCGGTGATGAAGAACAGGGAAGAGTATTGCGGTGCTGAGTGTTTCAGTGGAGAGCAGAAGCTACAGTGATTTCTTCCTAACTAAAACATAATAATACGTGGGTTCATTGTATGTCCTTCACGTGTGCTATTTGTCTCCACCAATTCACCATTTGTCACAATAGTAATTTGCCATTTGTCATATATGTATTATTGTCACATGTCACCACATATACAAGTCATTTGTCATATACATATGTTGCCACATGTCACACCATAATTGGTCCAAAATATCCCAAAATTTTCAAAAATTTCTAAAATTCACCAAAAATTTTGAAATAATAATTATTATCACCAAATAAATTTTCAACCCAAATAATTCACCAAAAATTTCAAAATACCCAAAATGTACAAAAATTGTCAAATCACATTTTATACACTCCAATTTAATCCAAAATTTTCATTTATAAACTAATTTACTCGGGAATGCGAATGAATGCATGTACAATCATATGAATATACAAAATAAATGTGTATGTCACAATTAACTTATGCATGACGTGTTTTTTCCTAATTTCACCTAAATTTCTCATAATTTACTATCCTAGCCTTAACATAAGTAACGGGATGTTACAGCTCTACTCTGCCTGAGAAGACACCTTGTATCTCTGGGAAATACCATCCATAAACTCCTTCACTATGGTCGTATCCAATAATCCACTCAGCAGATGATCTGGGATCGACCTCTTGATGGTCAAATAACACATCCTATTTGACCGCTCCTAGATCGTCATAGTTGCTTTATCAGCTTCTGAACTGATATCAGTAAGTAGAGAAGGTCTCTCGATGTGCATCACCATACTAACGTCAGCCATCTTAAGGGCAAACTCCACATCCTTTTTCCACTTCTTGAAATTGAAACCATTTAAGGTCTCAATCGTGACAACATTGTTGTTTATATAAAAGGTTACTACAAGATAGAAAAGAAAATGTAAAATTCAGTTTAAATGCAGAACAACAGTGATAACAGTATCTATATAGAGAATCTGATCGCACATATTATGAAACACTTGTGGGTTGAATACATAATGAAAAATCAAAGGGGGTTAATTATTTCACAAACTTTTCGAAAATTTCTTTGGCACCAATAAACGCAGTTCGGCACACCTTGCCTACGTCTACGGAGCCCTCACCTAGCTTAATCACTTTCATCGAAGTACAATAGTTTTACCCAAGGCTTTACTGAGCCGACACCACTCAACCCTTGACACTTTCTCTCAACTTCACTTCCCGTGAAAGAACTTTACACCCAATAATACGACCGCCTCATACTAACCTCAACAGAGGATTTGTCTAACTACTTTCACTCAAAAACAATAATAAATCAAATAGCTCAAGTACTTAATCAACTGAAAATTAAATAACAAAAATACTTAAGACAAAAAAAAACTTCCCTATGAATTTTCTTCTCAAAATAACTTAGCTGGAAACTTTCACCATAGTTAATTCTTCCGTGGCACAAATCACGCTGCTGCCCATACTGCCCAATATTTCCAAGAAAAATTACGCAGTCCACTGCCCACAAGTAATTGACGCAGACTGCTTTATAATATCCCCAAGATGGCCCATGTTTGTGACTCACACAAGAACAAAGTGCAGTATCTCCAGAAAATTCAAGGACAAAAATTCAGCACCAAAAGAACGATTGTGCAACCCAGTAAAGTTTATTTCGGAGACATATGACACCTCCACTATATCAATGATTCACGTACACACCAAAGCCACTCAAATCAATAATCAATTGACATAAAACTTAGCTTCTCAAAACCTCATCTGCGTAGCTCAAAAGCCTATCTCACTTATACACGTGGCCCACACTCACACAATAACCAAAAAGCTACAGATGGAATTTTTTAGGTTTTCATCCTTATCACGTGTGTGTCATAGACTCCTTTTTAAAGTCAAATAAGTAGGCAATTGTTGTATATCATAAACTCACCAGAAAGTGTCCATGATTCATGATATCCACGCAAAGACAATTTCCCATTAACTACTTGGACTTCTAATAAAACACAAACTCCACCTTTTATATGTCCAATTTAAAATACCAAAATAAAAGAAGATATATATAAAATATATCCTAACATAGAATATATGCAATTAGACCTCCACATAAAAGCGATCAGAGTACAAACCATCAACTCTTATGACACTACCGCCTGTGGGTGAGGAGATCATTCAAGCAATAGCTTTCCTCCATCTAATATTTTTATGTACATCTCAAAATCTCATATAAGGTCAACACCTGTGGGCAGAATAACCAAACATATAACTAGAGACATCCCCTAACATGCACGCGGTAGAATTCAAATACTGACTTGAAAGGCCACTGTGGTGACTACAATCTTACTAGTTGTTGGGACCCGATCCGAAGACCGGATCCCAATCGAAAAATGAAACGAAAGTTGCCGAAATCAAAACGGATTCAAATTGGAGAATTTGAATCGGAAGGTAAAACGGATGATAAGATGCGGAAACAATGAATCGAATAACAAAGGTATCGAAAACGAAAAAGAGATTTATCGAAGTCAAAAGCAAACACACAGGAAATCAAGCGCGGAAAGGCAAAAACGGAAACGAAATCCGAAGCGAAGAAAACAATAGGCGGAAGAAATCGAAAGCGAAATCCATGAAATCAAATCATATCGAAAGCGAAGGAATCAAAAGCAAATCGAATCGAAGGGACGAAAACATAAACGATTCGAACGGACCAAATCAATTTTTCCGACATCCGTAACTTATATATATTAGAAAGACGCACGTTGGATACCTTAAGACTAAACCAAATCTGAAATCGGTATAAAATTTTTTCTTTTCTTTCTTATTCGCTTTATTCAATCATATACAATCACATCCTTAAACAAAACTCAAATCATAAAATTTCTCATAACAATGCTATATCTTATTCTCGCTAACAAAATCATAATCTCATTCTTATCTTTCTTTTATCATACAAAATTGGGCAGCATAACGGCTGCATTGAAGGCTAACCCAAACTTGCAAAATGTTCAAATTTCACTTCTGTAATACCCAAACAGTACTCAGAATCATCGGATGCCCCGTCCGGAATCCAAATCATAATATCCACTACCCAAAAATACACTCATGCACATTCATACATACACAATCAATCCCATTTCTCAATTCAATATACAATTTCATATTTCATTTACACAAAC
>JANIJH010000122.1:0-30563 GCA_024520975.1 Erythroxylum areolatum
AACGTTCACGAGCATAAGGTTCCTGACCCGTTAAGGAAGCTCGGAACGCTGAGGAAACTGTAGAAAGGCCTAGCCCGGGCGTCGGTGAGCATTTTCCGTAAAGGATCCGGGAGATTTGGAAGCGTTTGGAGCTCGAAATCGGCATCGGAACCCGAGATGGAACCGAATCCAGGTATTCCGCATTACTTTTGTTTTTGATCCTTTCACGTGATCCTGTGGTACGTAATAAGGTCTCCTCTATGTACTAACAATGAGTTCATTGAAGACTAGAAAACAACACAAAGAGGCCAGAAAAGTTACAATCTTCCAAATCTTATGTCATTGGTTAGTGTTCGTCATTTCACTGTTTCATAATTGACGGATGAATGGATGAAGGTGAACACAGAAGCAGCCATACCCTCGTCATGACAAGGTGTGGAGGCATATTTGTTGATAGAGGCCTTGCATCGAGTAACATGAGTCACTTCCACTGATGATTTTTAGAGGAGGTGTAAATTGACGATGCACTGGCATAAGATGTTGACTAGTGGTAAGCATCAATTGTTCTTTGATGTTGACAAGCCATAAATTGTTTTGGCCTTACTCTTTCTCACTAACAACTGCGAGTTTCCACAGTGGCAAGTGTCACAGGAATTTATTGGGGCTAAGCAAAATTGGAATGATTTTTCCATAGTCTTCTATGGAAGTTAAGCTTAAGTTGCAAAGCTCAACTCAGTCTTCCCTTCGTATCGTTGACCAATATGTCTATTTGTTTATAAATGCCTTATATATGCCGTGTTTAAGTGATTCACTCTATCTTTACAACACAAGTATTTTGTGCAAATGAGTAAAAGTGATAAAAAAGGAGAGTTAGCATAAAGTCAACCTTTTAATGGTACAATCTCAAAGATATAATATAAAGGAATTTGAGTTTCTTCCAACTTGAAGGATTCTACAAGGACACCACTTAAAAGAACTCCCCACTTGAAGCTCTCACAGGGAACTTGCTCTCAACTCTCTTACAGATTGAATATATAATGTTTGATACAAATAAACTACAAGGATGTCTTTATATAGGTTTACAAGAACATAGGGGCCAAGTAAGTTAAAATTAACTATTTTCTCCCGTAGCTCTAACAAACCAGTGAGGAGATGTCACTTCTTTCTCTAACTCTAATAAAGTTAGTGGCAAGTTTGATTCCACTTTTGTACATAGGATTAGTGTTTGGAAGATGCTTATTTTTTGCCACATCGTCAAGCCCACTTTCCCACTACTCGAAGAAATGTTTCAACTTTGTAATGTAGTGCTTCCACTTTCTTAGGTTATTAATTTTATGTTGTGTCATCATATCATTGCATCTTGAAATCAAATGTTTCGATGAGCCTTCCATTTAGCCATCTCAAGTCATCTTTGTGCATAGTCTATCCAAGCACATCCATAATGTAATCTCAATGCTCCTCACTGAAGTTAAGTGCCTTTTCACACCCTTAGACTTAACATGACTCTATTGCATTATTATCTTTGATGTCACATCAAAATCTTGCTTCTTATTAAACACTTCCATTGATGCACATCAATGCTCGCCTGCTCTCAATCTTTCATCGAAGATGCCCATTTTTCTTTACCTACTCACAAATCTTTGCCTTGTTTCACTAACTCAAGCGTCAAAAATCAATCAAGGTTGGTCATCAGTCTCACGATTTCACAACTTACACTTAGGGGTCTAACAATAAGCATGGTTAGCTACCATTAAAGTTATCATTGATTATGGAATGATTGTTATAGTTATTGGCAGTGCCTTGAGTACTCAATGACGTATAGTTTAAAGAAGCTAGGTGGATGTTAGAGATGGGAGTCATTTGTCGTGTCATGTAAAGGTCCAAAAATGGAAATAATTACTTCTAATTTATATATAATATTTAATATTAAAGAATTAAAGAATTTTAATTAATTCAATATTAAATGTTAAATTTAACAATATAATTTTTATTTATTAATAACATACTTAAGAACTTAGCGGGTCACTTATAATGAATGATTGAAGATAAAATACAATTTAATAAAGTTAGATTTAATTATAAAGTTTGAGAAACTTTAAGGTGAAATATAATATATTTGATAAATAAGGACTAGTATTGTATATTAGATCTTATTGGAACCTAATTAGTATTTAATTAAAATTAATTATATTTTTAATTAAAATTGGAATTATATTTCAATTAATTTATTAAAATTAGGTTCAAATCATATTATAAATAGGGTTAATTACAAAAAACCCAAACTTTCGTTAATTTTTCAATTGTAGCCCAAACTTTGAAAAGTAGTAATAAATTTCCTAAACTTTCATTTTTTTAAAATTCCAAACTTCAAAAAGTAGTAATAAAATACTTAAAATTTCAAAAATTTTCAATTCTAACCTGACATTAATGTTTTCGTTAAGTTTGCTGATGTAGCTTATCACGTGTTTCAGAAACTTTAACTATTAATACATGTTAGTCAAAATTAACACAATAAACATAGATTAATGAAATGATGTAGTTCAATCACATAATTAAAACGAAAATTGTTGTTTAAAAATGACCTAAATCAAATTATGTAGCTCTGACGACTTTGCACTTTGATTTAAGTTTTTCTTTCATTTTCAGTTTGTTCTCTCGATGCCCTCACCCTTTGATTTTTATATTACGCAACCCTAATACCCTCACACTAAGGACATCAAGAGAATGAACTAAAAACGAAGAGCTTATTAGTATCGTACGCTATAATGCGAGAGTAGTTTGGGGTGTCAGAAGAACAAACAAAAAAATAAAATGCTGAAGACATCGGGAGAACAACAGATAACATCAGGCTATATTTAAAAAAATTGAAAGTTTGAGCATTTTATTGTCACTTTTTGAAGTTTGGGCTATAATTGAAAATTTGGACATTTTATTGCTATTTTTTAAAGTTCAGGCTATAATTGAAAAATTGACGAAAGTTTAGACTTTTTTTATTAATTAACCCTTATAAAATGGTATAGGCTTTGTAAGAGTTAACATTTTTGCCTTATGCCTCTCAACAGTACTCACAGAGTTCTGTTAACTTGTTCATTTGAATATTATTAGAGGTTAGATACTTGTGCGATTATAATAGTTTTTTCACATAACTTACGGACTAAAAGGAAAAGTAAGAATATTGTAAATTAAGATTCATAATATAGTATGCTTTATAATTAACATTTTATTATATTTATGGATTAATTATGTTATAAATTACAAAAAATCTTACTTTATTCAATTTTGCAATACTAGCTTGAGTTTTAAAAAGTAGAATGAATTTTAATTTTTAGCAAAAATAGCCCAATATTAAGTTCCCTGTTAAAGTGGATGACATAATAAGTCACGTCAAATTAGTATTTTTGCCATATGACTGTCACATATTGTATTTATTTAACATATAATTTTATTATTTAATAAATTAAAAATATCCAAAACTTTAAAATAATTATGAAGTTTAACATATGAAGGAGTGTATAAATAATTTTAAGTTTTTTGATATTATCAATTTATTAAATAATAAAATCCATATATAACACAAATACAATATGTGACAGCCACGTGGTAAAAATACTAATCTGATGTACGACGTTACAGAGAATTTAACGTAAGGTTATTTTTACTAAAAATTAAAAGTTGAAATATTTTAACCTTATTTTTTAAAGTTAAAGGTAGTATTGTAAAATTGAGTAAATATAAATGTTTATAATTAAACTTAAAATTAGAAAGATTTTGAGTGTTAGAAAATCATAATTTCTTTTGTTTTCTTTCATTATATACGTAATAATATCATGTTGTAAATTTTTTACAAAATTCTTAGCATGGGGTAGTTCTACAGTTATGAATAATTAGCTATGTACCAATCTGTTGTAAAATTTATACGACCATAGTTACTATATCTACATTCCATATCTTTACTGTAGAATGTTAAATGTTATGAAAAAATTTTCAATAACATTATTCAAATTTTTATTTTTGATAAATAAGATAAAAGTTGTCGTCATCACCACCACTTAGTTGAAGTCCCACTAAGGAGTAGGATTTAGAGAGGTCCGATAGAACATAACCTTACCCTATGTAATAGAGAGGCATAAATAAGATAAAAGTAAATAATCTTTAATTAAATTTAACATGCCTAAATAATAAGAACAAGATAAATAATAAATAGAAGCTAATAGTCATGTTACAACCTATTTTAATTAAAATTAAAGCTAACAAATTATGGAAGCAAGAAAATAGAAAGCATAATTTTGTGAAACAATAAACACCAAAGTCCCTCGTGTTAGATTGCACTAAAAGAAAAGGAAATTGATTTAAATATTATAGAAAAAAGTTGGATGTATAATTTATAAGCCGTCCTCTTTATTCCTTCTCGCCTTGATGAATATCACTTTTCTCGAAATAACTTTTTGTAAAAGTTGTCCTTGGCACCCTGAACCTTTCCTTGTTAATAATACTATTCTTCAATAATGTCAATTGCTCCCTTATCCACTACTAAATTTCCCCCTTTGCCCTCAAAAGATGCAGAAAGTTCCTCTTTTCCTTCTCCATATCTTTTTATGGTTGCTCCTGCAATTCTTCAACAAGTTAGGAAAAGCTAGAAATAAGTATTAGGGGAAGGGCAAGATTGTACCTTGCATTATTGCCCTCCAAAAGAAGAAGATGACAAAATATTGGTTTCCCTTGAATTAGATTTTCTTCAAGCTGGTGCAAAAACTTGGGAAGCTTCCTTGATTGGCTTCTTCTGGGATAGGAGATCTATATTTCCAAATATTTAAAAAGAACCCAAACTATGTGGAAGAATAGAAGTTTACTAGAAGTACTTATAGCAGAAGAAAATTTGTTTTTATTTACCTTTTCATCTAAGGATTCAACTATGAAAGTTGTGGAGGAGGGAACCTAGAATATCTTAATCTAGCCTTTATTTTTTTAGCTATAGAGACCAAGGATTCAGGCAAATTCCATAAAAAACCAAGCTATTCTTGTATGGGTGGATTTACACAATGTACTATTTGAATATTGGAATACCAAGGGCCTTAGTATGATAGCAAGCTATATGGGAATTCCTCTTTGTATAGATGATAACACTGAAAAAAAGAAAATGGTTGGATATGCAAGGATGTGTATAAATATGGAATCAATGCAAAATATGTGAGAAAGTATACCAGTCATAAGATTGGAAGAAAATGGAACCATTTTTTAAAACAATGTTTATGTTATATACCAATGGAAGCCATCACTGAACTCTCAAGGAAAAAGTGGATACCTATGGGTAAGAAGTTATTAAGAGGAGATTATATGGAGCTTATAGGACAAGATGAGCCTGTAGGTTATGAGTACACACAAAAAGAGTCAAACACAAGAGATTATGTAATAGGAAAACTTGGAATTAGTGAGTAATGTGCAGGCTGTAATTTATGTCTCTCCAACTGGAAATATTCAAATAGACACTCCAAATAAGAATGGGGAAAAGAATGAGGCTTTAGAATAATTGAACTCTCCTATAAGGTTAACTAGAAGTGGATCCCTAGAAACCTCCTCCTCTTTTATAATGAGAGATGATCCGAAACATCTTTTAAGTCTGTGGTTACAAGGAGAGCAAGTACGAGTAGGAAAAAGAAAGGCTTTTAATTAAATACATTTACTTAATGTCTTGGTTTACATGGAATGTTAGAGGTATTAACTCCCTAAGAAGCTTTTAGCTATGAGGGATTTTGTCTATCAAGAAAAGCTATGCTTAATTGCTCTATTGGAAACTAAAGTTAGAGTTGAAAATATTTTGAAGTTGAATAAATTGATAGAGTTGAAAATATTTTGAAGTTGAATAAATTGGGTATTAATTGAAAATTTGTTACTAATCATTAAAAACATGCTTCAAGAAGAATAATCATTAGATTTAATCCAAATCTTGTTGAGGTTGATGTTTTGGAAGTGAAAATGCAGGTGATACATATGAGATGGCATTGCAAATTAGAAGATGTGTATATTTTCTCCTTTATCTTATATGGCTCTAATTATGCCTTCCAAAGGAAGGAGCTATGGAAGAGTTTGCTAAATTTCTATAATAGAGTGGTTGGCCCCCTGTAACTTTACTCTCTTTAGAAGTGAAGTAGAAGGAAATGCTTTTAAGAGAAACTATAAATTAGATTTCAAGAATTGTGTGGAGACATTAGGCCTAACTGATCTCAAATACCAAGGTCACACTTTTACATAAAGTAATAAACAGGTAAAGGACTAGTATATAATAAAAAATTTGGACAGCGTGTTAGTAAATCAGAGTTGCCTACTTTAGTATCCTATAAGTTATGCCTCCTTTTTAGACCCTCTTTTCCTTATCACTCTTCAACCAAGATAGAGGGTATGTTCCTAAAACAAACTACTAAGTTTCCTTTTAGATTTAACAACTTTTTAGCTGATATGGAAGGGTTTCAAGAGGTTATTAAGGTAGGAATGCTGAAAGAATGTATGGTACTAACCAATTTATTTGTGTTCAGAGGCTAAAAGCAATAAAAGATTAATTGAAAAAACTAAATGCTAAAAAGGGGTCCTCTACTACTGAAGCCATTGACAAAACTAAGAGTGACCTTTCTAAAATTCAAAGGTAACCTTTTAATAACCCTAGGGACCCTTTACTATTGTCATTAGAGAAAGAAAAATTGAACAGTTACCTCTTGATTTTTAAAAATCATGAAAGTTTACCAAAGCAGAGAGCAAAGGTCAAATGGTTGAAGGAAGCTAATAAATGTTCCAAGTTCTTCTTTAACTCATTAGTAGGTAGGAAGAACAACAATGTAATTTGTTCAGTCCAAATTGAATATAGCAAGCTCCTAAAGCATCAAGATCAAATTTTAGAAGAGGTAGGGGAATATTTTAGTGGATTCTATGGTCAATCTACAAGGATTTCAATCACCTCTCAATCACTAAACTCCTTCATCTCAAAGAAGTTATCTCAAGAAGAGGCTCTTAATCTAGTAAGACCTTTACAAGATGTTGAGATTAAAGATGTGATCTTTCAAATGAAACCAAACAATGCTTCAGGTCCTGATGGCCTAAATGGTTTTTTCTTCCAGAAAGCTTAGGGAGAGATTGGAAGGATGGTTAAGTAAGCTATGAATGAATTCTTTTCTACTGGTTTATTGTTAAAGGAGATTAATAAATCCTTCCTTTGTTTAATTCCCAAGACAAGCAATCCTAACTCCTTTGATGAGTTCAAACCTATTACTTATTTTAACTTTCTTTATAAGGTAATATTAAAATTATAGCAAATACGCTTAAGGTAGTTTTTGAGATGTTGGTTAGTAATAACCAAAATGCATTCATGTAAGGAAGGATGGTAGGAGAAAATATCTCCATTGTTCAGGAACTCCTAAGAGGGCACCAAAGGAGGAGTTCTCCACTAAACTGTGCATTCAAAATTGATTTCAAGAAGGTCTTTAACTGTGTGGAGTGGTGGTTTATTTTTATGGTGTTGGAGGCGAAGAGATTCCCTTCTACATTCATTAAATAGGTAGAGTCATTTATAACCACCACTTCTCATTCAGTGCTAGTGAATGGGGTAACACGAGGTTATTCATAAAAGCAAGAAAACTTAGATGGTGACTCTATCCATATTTGTTCATCCTTTGTATAGAGGTCCTAACTCTATTATTGCAGTACAATGAGAAAAAGGAAAAGGGATTCAAATTTTATAGTAAACGCAAGAAGGTACCTCGAATCTATCTTTATTTTGTTGATGATTTGTTACTCTTCTACAAGGCTCATCTAAATTCAATTAAGATCCTGATGTCCTCTTTAAAGAAATTTAGAGAAATGTCAGGATTAATAATCAATCTAGCAAAGAGACATTTTGTACTGGCTAATAATGTAGATGGATTAAAAGATGAGATAGCTACAATTTCTTTTATGGAAAGAAAATAATATCTATTGTGCTATCTAGGCTTACCTATCACTATAAGAAGGATTCATTTCTATGAATGTTATCCTTTAGTTGAAAAAATACAACAGAGGTTAAGCTTTTGGACAAATAGGTTTATATCTTCTGGGGGAGGACTTCAGTTAATTAAATCTGTGTTGAATTCCTTGCAAGTTTATTAGTTTGCTAGTATTTTCCTGGCTAAAGGAATAGTAAAGGCAAATGAAAATTTAATACAATGGTTCTTATTAGAAAAGCATAACTCTAAAGGAAGGTTAATGAAAGTTAGATGGGATGAGGTTTGCAAGTCCAAAAAAGATGGGTGCTTAGAGAAAATCCCTATTGTCATTATCAACAAAGTTTTGATGCTAAAAAAGATTTGGTACATTCTCTACAATAAGGATACATTGCGGATCAAGTGGCTTCACTCTTATATTATTAAAGGGAGATCATTATGATCCATTTCCCTTAAGGACTCTCAATCTTGGTATATCAACAACCTAATGGGGCTCAAGGAAATTATGGGTTAGGCGTGACTTGTAAAGTAGGTTATGGGAAAAAAGCAAAATTTTGGTATGATAATTAGACAGGTCATAGTTCATTAATTTGAATTCCTTTAATAGTACAATGCTGCACAATGTCCCACTCAAGACTAAAGTTTGTGTAGTTATTTCTGGCAACAGGTGGAAGGAATTTCCGAATCAGGTGATGCACGTAGTCTCAAATTACCTAACTCATTTTCTAATAAGGCCTATAGGGAGAGGATATCATAGGAACAATCCAACATAGTTGACTGATACCCTGTAGTTTGGCATAAGATCTTAACACTCAACATCTCTTGTTTATTGTGGTTGGCTATATTGAACAAAATAGCCACGATTAATAGACTTCAATTTTTAAATTTGGACAAAAAATGTGTCCTATGGAGAGCTTATGGAAAAGAATTATTGCAGATAGAAAGGGAATTTGCTTATTGACATATTGGATAAATTAAGAAATATAAAAGACTGACCCAAAAAGAGTTAGACTTGTATCTATCATCTCCCTTGCTTCTAGTATTAAGGAGATATGGGAGAGAAATTTGAGAATTTTCAAAAGTAAAATTCGTTCAAGTCAAGAAGTGATGAATTCTCTGATCATAAAGATAAGAGAATTGATTTTTCTCTCAAATGAACTCTCTAATTATAGCAAGAATATTGGTAGAGCATAGAATTTAGTACACAACCCTAAATATGCAGCTCTAAATCGAAAGAGGAGAATATGAATTAAGCAGTTACTTAAAAGATGATGCAGTCTCAACGCTGCTGTGTGGTGGCTGATCCATTAGAAGACTTGGAAATATCATTCTGATCAAAATTAAACAAAGGTTTGGAGAACTTGAATAGTGAATCTTGAATAGAACTTGAAAATATTTTTAATCTTATAATTAAAGAAAAAGTGTAAGATATACAAAGGATTAAATAACTGCAAATTAAATTACAATTTGTGCTAGATGTATTACAGTTTGCCGGAATTCGTAAAAAATTCCAAGGCCGAAGGCAAAGCCCATCCATTTGCATCCCCTACTTCTCTAACGTCTCTTACCCCCAAAACTTTCGAAATTTCAAACCTCTTACTCCTCACTCCGCTCTCCAATGGCCACCACAAACTCATACCTGAACACACCCACCAAAACTCCATCATCCACCTCCGTCTCCAAGAAATACCCAAATCCCAACTCCACTTCAAGCTCCAGATTCGAGGCCTACAACCGCTTGCAAGCCGCCGCGGTAGCATTCGGCGAGAAACTACCAATCCCGGAGATAGTGGCCCTGGGCGGGCAGTCCGATGGGAAGAGCTCTCTACTGGAAGCACTACTTGGGTTCCGCTTCAATGTTAGAGAAGTCGAGATGGGCACTCGCCGGCCCCTCATTCTCCAGATGGTCCACGATCCCACTGCTCTGGAGCCCCGTTGTCGCTTCCAGGACGAGGATTCTGAGGAATATGGTACCTCTGTTGTTTCATCAACAGCAATTGCCGACATCATTAGATCTCGAACCGAATCCCTCTTGAAAAAGACTAAAACGGCAGTTTCTTCTAAGCCAATTGTGATGAGAGCTGAGTATGCTCATTGTCCTAATCTCACAATAATTGACACCCCAGGTTTTGTGCTTAAGGTGAGTGTTGTTGTTGTGTTTTTGTCGTTTGTTTTGAAGGGATCGATGTTTAAGAATGACTTTGGCAGGCAAAGAAGGGAGAACCAGAGAGCACGCCCCAGGAGATTCTTTCGATGGTCAAATCGTTGGCTAGTCCTCCACATCGCATTCTCTTGTTTCTTCAGCAGAGCAGTGTTGAATGGTGTTCATCACTATGGTTGGATTCAATTCGGGAAATTGATCCAACCTTCAGAAGGACGGTGATTGTTGTATCCAAGTTTGACAATCGGCTCAAGGTACTACAGAATCAAAGAGCTTAATTATGTCTCTGTATATCCATATCTACTCCATCTTAGTCCTTTTACGATATTGCTCGCATATTTGAGATGGGTATTACCAATTCATAGAGGAAGGGTAATTAGAGAGTTTAATATTCTTTAACGACACTACTCTGAGAAATGGGCTTTCAATTGTCGTTAGCGTGGATGCTGAAAGAAATTCCTTTTTTGTTGATTGTTGTTCATATGGGATGCCCGAGAGTTTATTACAAATATTTCAATGCCACAGGAATTTAGTGACAGGTGGGAGGTGGATCGCTATCTAAGTGCAAGTGGGTACCTTGGAGAAAACACTCGCCCGTTTTTTGTTGCTTTACCCAAAGATAGAAACACCATCTCAAATGATGAGTTCCGCAGGCAAATATCTCAGGTGGATTCGGAAATTCTACGCCATTTACGCGATGGTGTAAAAGGAGGGTTTGATGAAGAAAAGTTTAAATCCTATATTGGCTTCAGCAGTTTAAGGGATTATTTGGAGTCGGAGCTTCAGAAAAGATACAAAGAAGCAGCACCAGCAACACTGGCTTTGCTTGAACAGCGCTGCAGTGAAGTCGGTTCAGAGCTGACGAGAATGGACTCCAAAATTCAAGCTACATCAGATGTTGCTCATCTGCGGAGATCTGCCATGTTGCACACAGCTTCTATGAGCAATCATGTGGTAAGCGGTCGGCCGAACGTTTTGTCATTTGGGATAAGCAATCAGTTCTTCAATGACAATTTAGAATTCGTAATGTCTTTTTTTATTTTGTTTTCCAACTCTTACTACTGAGTAGTTTATCAAGCAAAGAATATCTTCACAATAGTTTGCCTTCCTGTGGACACCATATGCACTTCCAATTTTTGCTTCGTTGCTTGCATGAAAATATTTTTGCAGTAAATCACGAATTTTTTTCCTGCTATTGTGCATTTGTGAAGGGAGCTTTGATCGATGGAGCAGCAGATCCTGCTCCAGAGCAGTGGGGAAAAACAACAGAGGAGGAGAAGTCAGAGAGTGGTATTGGTGGTTGGCCAGGTGTTGCCATACCTATAAAACCACCTAATGCTACTTTGAGGCTCTACGGAGGGGCAGCATTTGAAAGAGTGATGCATGAATTCAGATGCGCTGCATATTCAATTGAATGCCCCCCAGTGTCAAGGGAGAAGGTAATTGTGTACCTTGAATTTGTCAAAAATGAAAGCAGCGAGTTATTCAGTATTCTTGAAACAGGTGGCCAATATCTTATTAGCCCATGCTGGACGAGGTGGAGGTAGAGGTGTAGCTGAAGCTGCTGCAGAGATCGCTCGTGCTGCTGCCCGGTCCTGGCTTGCCCCTCTCCTTGACACTGCTTGCGATAGGCTTGCATTTGTTTTGGCAAACCTCTTTGATCTTGCCCTAGAAAGGCATCATATTCGTGACGCAGAAGGTGAGAAACTTTTCCGTTCGTCTTAGAAAAGTTTCTGGAGGATTAATCTATTGTATTTGGTTGACCAAAATGCTTATAGTTAATAATGACGAACCAATTTTTGGGATACAATGCACAAAGCAACTCTCAAGTTTTTTCTTCAATTCTAAAAGATATGCCTTCCTACGTAGTGGCAGCAAATATCCTAATTTAGTTTGTAGAACCCCATTCAACTGATAACATAGTAGGCCTTTTTTATGTTTTCTTTCTTTTCTTTTCTTTTTTTCCCGAGTCTCGTTATGCTGAGATACTAAAGTGAACCAGCCACCATGTTTTTCTTTCTGATTGTTCAGATGGGAGGAAAGGTGGAAACATGGATGGGTATGTTGGTTTTCTTGCTGCCTTAAGACATGCTTACAATCGATTCGTCAAAGATCTTGCAAAGCAGTGCAAGCAATTAGTTCGGCATCACCTTGATTCAGTTACGAGCCCATACTCCCAAATATGTTACGAGAACAACCTTGAGGGAAGCTTTGGCTTGAGTGCAACATCATATTCTAAACTTTACCAAGCTTCAGCTGGCTCATTTTGTTTTGAATTATCCGATGGTGGGGCATCATATCGTGATGAAACAATGAGAGATCAGGAGAACATACCTCCAGAAAGAAGTGCTCAACAAACTACACCAGGAAAAGGTGCAGAAGCTAGAGAAGCTCTCAAAGACAGTCAAATGACAGTACCCGAAACTCCATCTCCTGAACTACCATGTGACATCATACATGGTGGGGGCAAAAAGGAAATTGGGAAGCGGGTCACTAGGATGGCAGGAAGTAACAGAAGTAATGAACCTTTAAGAGTGCAAAATGGTGGCAGTCTTCTATTTGGAAATGTAGATGGTGGCGTAAGGTCAGGTTCAGCGTATTCAGATATCTGCTCGTCTGCCGCACAGTACTTTGCGAGGATAAGAGAAGTTCTTGTTGAACGAAGTGTGACATCAGCTTTGAACTCTGGATTTTTAACCCCTTGGTGAGTTGCTGTCTTTTTGTATTCGATCTGCATATGCATTAGCTTACAAGTTTAATCACGTACGCATGGTGGATACATGGAACTCGTGGATAAGGGCCTTATTGTAGAGTTCACATCCCATATCTAATATTACGGTATCTTATTATGTCCAATAAATCTCAGTCATTTATTTATATAGGTCCTATATAAGTTCTGCGTGGATTTCGCATGGATCTTGTAAAATAAATGATTGAGATTTCATAAGACAGAGTAATATTGGACAGAAGATCTTATCTCCTTATCGAAATAACAGGGTGCCTACAGCATTGATTCTATCCCACTAGTTACATCGTCATGTCACCTTTCCTTTTCCTTTTGCTGTTGAAAAGTTTTAGACTTCCTGTTGCGTTCTGCCTACCTTTTATACTGTCTATACTGGTTTCATTGGCATAACCATGAGCAGTTCATTATTTTAAATTCTTTATTCCGCATTGTATCACTGATTTATTGATCATCAACTTCATCAGGGGTCAAGCATCTCTCTAATTCTTTAAAGCTACGACAACAAAAAAAAGTCTCTTTTCTTGTTTCACCCAGACACATCGTGTCTTAAATTTCTCAAAGATAAATCACTTAGATTCTATCCCCATATGTCATTTCATTTTTAGGCGTTCTTTTCGTTATGGAGGAACTGAAAGCACCAAGTTTTTCTGTTTTGCTCTGCTTCATGTAGTCGGGATCGGCTCTTTGTGGCATTGGGGTTGGACCTGTTTGCTGTGAGCGACGAGAAATTCATGGACATGTTTGTAGCACCCGGTGCAATAGACGTGCTACAAAATGAAAAGCAGTCTCTTCAAAAACGTCAAAAGATACTTCAGGCCTGCTTGAACGAGTTCAAAAGTGTTGCCCGGGCACTTTGATGGTTTTACCAGAGACAGGTTTCGCAGCTAGTGAACCCTGTACCCTTTCAATCTTCATCAGTACGATCCTCAAGATTCTCAAGATGTGTGCCTTGAGCTCATTTGCTAATGCGTTTGATTCCTGTCGTGCATACAGAGCATCTAAAGTCCAATTTATTTTGACGTGTCCACTCAAAACTGTGCAGACCTTGTTTTTGTCGCGTAGAAATGTTTCATTCTATGTGACGTCTGGTCAGGAGTATAAATGTTTCATTCTATGGTTGACGTACAAGATAATTATCAGGCCGCTGTACAAGTGAAAAGTGAAGCCACTTGGTGAAAGTAGGCTCTTTTATCTATTGCAGGATGAGCCTTGTGAACAAACTAAATATTAATTACTTTTACTTTTTTTTTATTTTACATTGCAAGTGACCTAATCTTTCGTTGTTAGAATCACACAGATATACCTTCCTCGGATATCACTAACCATGACAGTAATTTTTGACTCTTAAAAAAGATTCAAATAAGACAATGTAGCCGAGAAATATGAACAGCTATTCCCAGATAAGACAACTTTAGTCACTATTCATGCACCTTTCTGCTGTAGAGGTCCACTCCAACTCCAATGTCAAGGACCTAGGCCACTTCAACGGAAGTCCTACATTTAAAATCCAACTTACAACATTATCATTCGTTCTCTCTTTAATTTTTTAAACTATTTTTGGTTCATCAGGTCGGTCTTTCGGACTTTCCACCAGGCCGAGCATTTGCAGTCTATACTTTCCACCGCGATTATTGTTGGACAATGTCAGGTCAGATTTCCCTGGAGCGATTATTGAATTGAATACTGCTAAGATGCTCTAGACCTTTGGAAACGTGTTGGGGTGCATGTGTGCAGTCTGCTTATGCGCTTGACTAGCCGTATTGGTTTCTACAGAGCAACACTCTCCTGATTTATTATATATAGTCCAAAGCTGGGTTTCCATCGACACGGCCTTTCCTTTAGGACTCCAAAATGATTATAAATTGCTTTCTTTTACAGAAATTGCCAAATTTTGGTATCTTATAGCCTCGATTTAGGAGACGAAACCGACTTCTATGTAATTAAATAAGTCAAAAAGACTTTAAAAACTTCATATTTTCTCACGGATGACTTATTTGGGATGTTTACATTTTAAGTTTCTAATTGTTAAAAAATTATTTAGTATTACGTGACAAGAACTATGGACCATTCTTGGTACACATAGTTTGACTAAAGTAAATGATCGTAGGAGAAAAAGGATGGCAAGGTAGTCCAAATTGTACGTAACTAAAAGCATTTGGATGTCATATCGCACAATTTTTCTTAATGACGACAAAAAACCCTAATGGAACGAGATTCGAAAGCGTTTTCTTTTTCCTTCTTCTGAAAATGTATACAAGGAATAGATTCATTTCATATTTAATTGGAAACATTATAACTTTTATTTTAAATTATGCAGGGCATCCTTTGAGAATAAAATTAAAAAATGTTCATTTTAGTGATACATCAAAGATCAAAAGTAACACCTTCTTCACGAGGAACACTTGTCTGTCCATTCTTCCTCATTCCTTTAGTTACTAGCTACTTCATCCCTTAATAGGACCTCTTGAAAATATCTAACCCATGTCTTCACTTAGAAGGAACGTTGGGAAGGGAATGCCCTCTGAAGGTCCATTAATGAATATATGTTATTATGTATTGAGGAAGAACAGTTGTATTTAGATCTTAAATCAATCACATGGTTACCTATCATCTCTATTCTCTTTGAACTTCTATTCTTCCTTATTTTGGCAGCAAAGCAATTGGAAACAACAACTCTTCGAATGATCATAAAAGGCCTTGTTAATGTTCTTATAGTTTTTCTATGTGGGATTCCTGACAGCGTCAAGGAAGGATAAACTTGGACGCCCTGTGTTAATTAACTAAAAAAGATAAAAAAGTGTTAAGTAGTAGCTGTGTATATTTATTATCATTATTTTAATCAAACAATGAGCTTACACTAGTTTCGTATCCAATCTGTCTACGCCGATTCAGAGTATGAAATGTTGTAATCAACAATGGTGGCTATGACGATGGGAAAGATGACTAACGATAGGCGGAAGGTACAAGGTCAACAAAATGGATCAAAACTATGCTGTCGCTATTCACAAATTGGTACAGCAAACACATGCACCAAAAACCCACCTAATTTCAACATTTTCTTTTTGGTTAATATATAGATCCAAGCTGAGCTTATTTTTAACATTTATTATCTTAGTGACCTGATCCCTATAGTCTAAGCAAACACATGCGAATTTAATGGTTATAAATTACTATTGTTCAAAGAATGGTAATGGTTATTAGGAGACAATGGATGCAGAGAATGAATTATGTACTATAGGGCTGTTGCACAAGAAGTGCACGTGAGAGTTTATAAATTCTTGAGCCTCTTCGTATAATTAATTAGATAGTTGGTCCTCAACAACATCTCATGTTTGAATCCTTATATGGCCTCATATATATGGGATGTCTGAGAGAAAAATAATAATACCATTCATTCGGTGCAATCAAATTCGAATAATTAGATCCTAGCTAACAACGAATTGAAAGAGATAAAAAGAAAAGTGTCATGTAATGTAATGCAACTTAAATGATAGGATAAGTGTTGCATTTAATTACCATTCATTTCAATCCAAACTATTCTTAGATTATAAGTTCCAAAGAAACTTATAATCAAAGACTTTGGCATTGCATGAAACCAAGTTTAATCAATTATTGAAGAGGCAAAAGGAAGAGATGTACAAGCGCAATGTCCCATTTTTCAACTTGCAATTGCAACAATAACATGACAAGCCGAACTATGAAGTCCCACCTATCAAACAATAGAAAGAAAAGAGCACTCGTTCATGAACATTTGTTGACATTGAGACGCCATCTACAGACCCACAATTAGAGAGCCACTCAGTCATTCTCACTCAATCATAGCTCATTATGCATCCAATAAGGTGAAAGATCACATAAATTATTCGTGAGTCTGCTTTCAATCATATCGTTTACATTTATCCCTGGACCTACTTGGGATTGTACTTACTTCCTCAACCCCCAACCTCCCTTTTCTTTCTTCTTTTTTTTTTTTTTCCCTTTCTTTGTTTAACAACCTGCAAGTGGCATGAGAATTTCAAGTTAAATTAGCAAGTTAAGTGAACGCTTGCGTGTGAATTCTTTGAAAGAATAAGGAAATTAGCAGAAGTTAATCTACCTGCAGATTTTCTGCCTTCAATAGGCTCCTCTTGAGAGTGGCTTTCGTTAAATGGCTTAATTGCTGTTCAATCAAATCTGTACGGCTAGCTTATAACTAATTAATTAATCCCTTTGCGTTATAAATGGAGTTTGTTAGCAACTCCACAAACCAGACATAATCATTTGGCTATGGAAGAATACGATCCCTTTTGGCGCTTAATGGAATTTAATTTGGTCCCCCACCCTTCTTTTCTACATTTTCTTTCAGTTTTCACCTCTTACCTGCTCAATGTAAGCGAGAATAATTTGATTCTCCTTTCATCTTTTTCATCATATACCAGCTATAATTTTGAAAACATGATTCGATCGCAAAAGCAAGAATCGTAACATTAATTTTTTATTAAAAACTAAATTATTCCTTTAACGTTGCTACAAATTCATATATTTTTAATTGTTTGAGTGCTAAAAGATGCATACGCATTATTTGAAGATATCACAATCGTGTCACTGGTCGAGTGTTTTCAGCTACCAAATGATGTCACAACATGTTTTACTTTACCAGTAACCGAAAAGCTAACAAAAGGAGGTTGCTACAATGTTTCAAGTTTCGACTCTTGTCGCCTTTTTCAAATGGTGGCTCAACTTACCTGTTTCTTTTCAATAAAGGTAACTCGTTTCATCTGCTATTGATAGATGGATATTTGGAGAGGCGAAATCCTAGCTACTACTGAAATTAAACATCTCGTCGTGTTCTTCTACTTCTACATGGTGTAAAAATAAGAATACAAAGTTTTATCTTGAAAACAAAATGGTTAATTACAAGAGAGAATCCATAACTTTTGTTTTTGAAGAAATATTTGTACGTACTTTTCCCCTCTTGTGTTTGAGTTGAAAATGACGATTGGGTGCGATGGCCAGAAAAAACCAATCTTGAGTCTTTACTGGAAGAAGTCTTGTATGGCATACTGGGGCTGGCTCAATGGTATAGAGAGTGGTGCCACGCACCTTGGGATTGTGATTTGTTTAATGAATTGGGTACAGAGAGAGACAGAGAGGGGTTGTTTTTCTGATCAAAAGTTGCCATCAACACACAACAGTCCTTTGCAGTTGGGGCTCTGAAGTCAATGCCACACACAGAGCCTCCTCTGTTTCTCTCTCTCTATATATTATATTATATGTGTTTGTGCGCTGAACTTGAATCTATGCACGTATTGTATTGATTCTAAAAGACTTGGCCACTGGGCACTGGTGGATGTGGTGCATTGAAATTCCAAATACAACCAATGCCCTTCTAATCGCAGTTTGGGCAATTTCTCCCCACCAAAAAGGGCATACAAATTCAGTACAAACAACGACAGAAGAGTGGATGTAGACAATCTATTTGTTGAACTGGGACGAGGTGGAACGAAACATTACAGGAATAGGCAAAATCCCTTTTAAGCCTTAGCCTCACTTCTCTCTCACCAGACCACGCACTGCCTCGTTTTTTCACTCTTCCAAGTTCCACCTCTGTACCCACAACTCTCTCTTTACCTCTCAAACACTCTATATGATGTTCTTGGAGAAGAGGAGACCTGAGTTAGACCCATCCATGGAAAACCCAACAAGAGGTCAAGATAACAGGAACCCATCTCCGTTAAACTCTCCACATAGCAGTGGAAACAACAACTCTGTCCAAATTCACACCCCACCACTTACTCCAGTACCCATCTCCAGATCTGACACTAACCCTTACCCTACAACCTTTGTTCAGGCAGACACTTCCACTTTCAAGCAGGTTGTCCAAATGCTCACTGGCTCAACCGAAACAGTCAAACAAGCTTCATCAAGAACAACCCAAGATCCTACACATCCCTCACCACAACTACCGTCATCAAGGAATTTCGCCATCCCTCCTGTCAAGACTGCTCCAAAGAAACAACAGCAGAGCTTCAAGCTTTATGAAAGAAGAAACAGCAATCTCAAGAACCATCTCATGATCAATACTTTGTTGCCTAGTTTTGTCAGCAATAATAACGCAGTTTCAGGATTTTCTCCCAGAAACAGGCCTGAGATCTTGTCTCCAAGCTTGCTTGACTTTCCCAAGTTGACTCTTAGCCCTGTAACTCCATTGAATGACGACCCCTTCAACAGGAATTCACCTTCTTTAGGGAATTCGTCATCAGAAGAGGAGAGAACAATTGCGGAGAGAGGTTTTTACTTGCATCCATCCCCTATATCTACTCCCAGAGATTCAGAGCCGCAGTTGTTGCCACTCTTTCCTGTGACCTCACCCAAAGTTTCAGGTTCTTCTGCTTGATGAAGAATGGGTTGATGGGTTTGGATGGTTTGAGGGAGAGGTAGAGATTCTTGATTCACTTGTACAATTTGATCCCTCTTGTTATGATATATGGTAAAGTTTTTATTTTGTTTCCCTTCTCTTATCTTTATCATTTTGTTTTTACGTGTTTTGGTGGAGACTAATATGATGCTATAAGAATTTTTGGGCAAAGTTATCATCTTTGATAAGTCTGGTGAATTTTCATCTGGCTGAGAACTGTCACTGCTTGTGTATTCCGCTTCAAAAATTTCCAGAGAAATTATGGTTCCTTGTTCCTCTCTCCATTTCTCTTCCTTCTTTGATTTTTCTTTACATAATTTGTCTGTGCATAGTCATCTATAAGTCTGCATTCTTTCCCAATCTCTGTGGCCTCTCTCTCAGAGAACACTGGAGCAGCCAAAACATACAACAGGAACACTATTGCCAGAGTAACAAGTTTGTCTGCTATGAGAATATTTTTGGTGGAGGGAAAAGTTTTCTGGCCATTCATTATAGCAGCAGAGTGTCTTTGGAGGTTCAACTTTATGGCAAATCTATGAAACTAAACCACCTAAGCTAAGATGACTATGTTTTCCAATATCATGGAGTTATGTATCACTACATTTTACCGACTTAGTAACTGAATGAAGTCAATTTCCACTTTAGCACGCTTTGTACATTTATCCATTCCTACCTAAAGAAGGTACTTTGTCTATATGAATGGCCCACACTTTGAACTAAGTTATCACACCCAAGTTTGATCATTTCTGTTGTTGGCCTATTCATATTTGATGGCAAGTTTACAAAGCACTAGATCACTGTTTGACTCGATTTTATTAGAGCAGCAGCAAAGTTTCTCTCTTTTTATTGTCGATTTATTTGCATAAGGGTAAAACGAAAGACACTTTTGCAGACTAAAACGAAAGATACCATACATTATTGTGGCAAAAACATACGCATTCATAGTTTTGTAAGAAGCTATAAAGAGATAAGGGAATAGTAAATGAGCATCCCTGTTGGCTGTTTCTTCGAATTAGAAGTATTTATGGGCATCGTCTTTTTTTGGCAATGCAACCATGCAGGGTTAACAGTAACCTTCTCTCCTTGTTTTCAGCTTATTATTGGGCAGTCCAGTCCATTTTCTCTTTTCTTTTTTGACTCTTTGGAGACCATTGGTTATGAAGTGAAAACGCATGAATGAGTGCTTCAAAAAACACATCATAGGGAAAAGAAAGTTGACTTTGGCATGATGATGACTGAAAAAGAAATGGAAAGAGAATGGCGTGGGAGGGAGGGTATTCTGAAATGTTGTGTATCACAAACTTGACGTTCCCAAACAAATACATTATAATTTAATTTAAATATATTTCAGAGAAAAGTGAATAAAATTTTTTCAAGAGTTACTTAACATTAATTTTTAATTAATTATTACAATTGGGGTGATTTTTCTATACATCTTTGTTCCTCAATTGTGTAAATTCGGATTATGAAGAGGTCTCCAATGGTGCCTGGTGGGGTTCAGACAAGGCCTACTGGACAACTACTTGCAACCATTTTAGTTGCAACTTGGAACAGCTTTTAGTTCCTAAATCATGCACTTGCATGAAAAAAGCTTCTTTTAGATTTGGACTATTCAGAAACATATCCTCCCTATATAATTCTTTTACAACTTTTTTTTTTCTATTTATCGCCCACCAAATAGCAATATCATCTAATAAATACGAGTACATATAGTTATTTGATGACAATGTAATGATCTCTGGGCATAAGATGCTGAACTAGTGACATGAAAGGTGCTTGCGTATTATTGCTAAGTAAGAAATACGAGTCCTTGTTTAATTTGATTGTACTGCATTAAGTATGTTTAGTGGGACCATTTACATGATTCCTGGACTTTTAACTTTTTTTTAAAATGTAATACATTGGTCAAAGTAATTATTAGAGGTCCATACTAACAATTTTCAATTATTAATTATGATGTTTCAAGGATATTATATGTATAATGGGAACAAATTTGAGGTCCTATTCACGAGGATACCTGAGGAATTAGTCTTTCTTTGAATAGCTCAACTTGACGAGCCTTTTCATTTGGTAAGTTTGTGTTAATCTGTACTCTTTTAATTTTTAAGTGGTGAAAGATGTGAACCTTGCCTTTCACATAATAAATAATCGCCTAAATGTAGTTGACGTTTATTATTTTACTTTTTTATATTTTAATTTTCATACCTATTAGTTGCAATCTCTTTTTATCATATTTTATTAATATATTTTAATTAAAATAAAATAATATTTTTAAGTTTTATGTTTTAGAATTACCAATAGGAAAAAAGTAAATAAAATTACGTGGTGATTAAATAATATCATAAAAATAAATTATAATTTTGAAAATAAAATAAAAATCAATTTACATAAAAAAAAATAAATGTGGTTAATCCATAATTCATTACTCATGTTCTTATATGATGAAATTTGATGCCATGAAGGAATTCTCTTTGTCAAATTAATTTAAAATTAGCCATTTGTTTATTATACAAAATTATAATGTTAATTATACAGTCAAGATTAAATAAATTAAATATAGTTATTTTCACGTAATCTTGAATTTTAAATGAATGAGAGATTTCATTTTTAATTATGTAAGATTAATTAATATAATGCATTAGTTGTAATAATAATCATATAATAATTACACGTGATTCAAACATTTTAAATATTGGAGCTCATTACTATATTCTAATAATTAATTGTGCAAAGATATTTCTTTTCTTACTTATTTTCTTAAGGCAAATTTTTGTTTTAGCATCACCGTCTTTTTTCCTTAATGTTTACTATGTTATTATTTAGTAAGATCCACTCTAGTATTGTTTTCTTTGCTTATTTTTGTCGTTTTATCCATAACATCAATCAAAATAGGTAGCGACATTTAGTGTATATATAAAGGTCATGTAATACAATATTCAAACCTATTTGTTTTATATTTTTATTTATATCTCACCAAACAAGGAGATACGTCATAGGTAGCAAACTTGTAACCCTATCTCAGCCCTTATTGGAAGGCCGTAACTTGGATACCTTGAGGATTTTTGTCCATCTCAAACAAATTGAGGCTTTCCAAAGCAGCACACGAAACAACAACATTCAGTAAGAACTCTACTGAAATCTAAAATCAGAGGTCCAGTCTTACTCTTAGTTAATAGAGAGGCTATTTTTCATAGACTCGCATACAATGTGTCATAAAGATACTACAAAATTATAAATAAATATGTATATATAAGAAAAAAATTAAAAAAATACCATTCACCATACTTAAGACAAAATTGGTATTCAGAGCCTAAATGTAAAAACTGGAATAAGAAACACTTTCCCATTTATTGAAGAAAAAGATCATCCTGTCGCGGTTGGCAATTTTCATTTTTATTTTTGAGGATACATTATACATAGCGCAGGATTAGAATTACCTATCACAAAACTTGCGCATAGTTTCAGATTTCAGAAAAAGAGGTGATTGTCTTGAAGCCATGGTTCTCCGGAAGTGGGGCATTTCCCGGCCGGACACAAAGAAGCACCTCCAGACCTGAAAAAGAAAATTAAGGAGAAATAAAAACACATTATGAACATAACAAATATAGCTTCTTCATGAGTTTAGTAACACTTGGACACCCTATACACCTATGCTCTTCCCACCAAATGAATTGATCATAGAGCATCACCTGCTGCTTTTGCAGCTGCAGCTTCTTGAACAACATCTGTAACGAACAGGATCTCAGACGGCTTATCAACTCCCAGTGACTCTGTGATCTCGATGTAACTGCGTGTTTCTTTCTTATTTCTACAAACAACCACCACAAGAATGGACATTGCAAACGCATTTCTGTTTTCTTAATAGATTTTTATCTAGAGTAGGATCTTCACAACTTACCCCACCATGGTGTCAAAAAATCCAGACAAATATTTTCTCAGATCTCCATAGTTTGTATTGCCAAATAAGAGCCTTTGTGCCAATCTACTGCCACTAGAATATATGTATACCTGTGTTATGAGACATAATTAGTCTCAGCATCAAACAACTCACATGTATAATGTTAAGTATGATGCAAATTTTGCTTGTCATTTTGCTTCTACAAGTTTCTGTTGACCTTCTTTTTTTGAACTATGCCAAGATCTTTCACTGCCATTGTAAATCAGTGATTTACCGCTTCTTGGTAGCATTAAGATATAGTGATTTTACTCATCTATACTCACTCAAAAATTTAGAAGTTCGCATATAACACTCCAAATCATCCATACTCAATTAAAATTAAGAACAATAAAACCTCATAGCTAAATTGAACAAGAGGATTTTAAGAAATGGTTTAGAGGGTAATATACCCGAATAGATGGATAAGAAATAGTGTTTTGGGAATTATGAGATTGGATAGAAAAAAAAAATTAGAATGGAAATTCAAGGGGAAAGTAATCAAGAACTAACCTTTATACCCAAAGCATGCCATTTTTCCAATGCTTCTGGTACATCATCAAACACTACTGATTCCAATTCTTTATTTCCAAACCCAGTCCTCCATATATGACCCTGCACAAGATATTTACAAAGAAAGTTTCAAGCTAGGAAATTTTGTGTCTTTATTAAGGGTCAAATGTGCTATACTTGATAACAATTACTTGCAATTGCTTCAAGGCAGTGATCTTCCGATCAGCTCGTATCATTGCTTCCACATTAGCAACCAATGCCGCAATAACCTCCTCTTTCCCTGCATCATCACCTGGAATGGGCACAGCACCTTCAACACCTTTTACCAAATCATCTTCAACCTGCAGAAAAGTTGTTGGAGAATGTAGTTGACCACGTCAAACAACAACTACCCTAGGGGATCTCACACTTTTTTCATTATTATGTTTAATTATTAAAACATATAAATGCGCCATGATGTCCCACAAACCAATAAGAATGCATCTGATGCAGTAAAAACAGTAAGACACAGAAAGTGCAAGGAAAATTATTGGCATGCATAGCTGCTCATTCAACAAAACAACTGTACCAAAACTTCTAATGCAGAAAAACCTTACTTGATAGCGCAACAACTTCATGTCATCTTGAGTTTCTGCAGTCTCATATGTTGCACTCAAATGCCTTCCAACATTTTCACGGGCGTATGGGAAAAGTACATCAGAAACAAATGATATAGGTGTAGCAGTTCCTTCAATGTCAAGAAGGATGCAATGCTGCAACCAAAAATATGAAGAATGATGATGCATATATAAGCTGCAACCAACTAATTCTTTAGACTCAAAAGAGATTTCGATTCAAGGACACCAAACCACCAAGACTAACTATAGGCCATATTAAGTCCACAATTCAGAAATGTACCGATGATGGCCCAATTTCATTATTTGAATCCTTTGTCCCAGCCTTGGTAGATATGCTTGTCTTTAAGTAAGTGCCAGGAATGCCTTTGAGATTCTGAATTGGGCCATGGTTTGGGGTAGTCCAGTCAAGGCCAAGCTGATGAAGTTTGAGAGCAGCATCAAATAGGTAGTGATAACACTCAGCCTGCAAGGTTTGCAATCAATTCAAAGAAGAATAAAATGTATAATCTCTGAACAAGAATAAGGTTCCACAATCCGTTTCATGATAGCTCTTAAGCACCCAGTTCTAATCTTTTTAGTTTATTTGCCATCAAATACTGCTTATTAATAAAGTTCAAACAAATAGGGAAGAGGTTAAAAAATAAGTTTATCTTCTAAATGTTTTATCACACTCTGGCTCATTGTACTTTCTATGCGGACCAATCCCTGGTGCACCATTTCTTTCAAAACATAATCATGAGAACCTATAATCAAAATATAATGCACAAGTGAAAGGAAACTTCTATTATGTTGAATGGAAGAATGCTGATTAGTTTGTTAGTGGCACAGAAGAATTTTTAATCCAATAACTTCTAATAGGAGGCTGAATTGGCTTGCATATACTAAGCAAAATTGTACCTACTTATCTTGAGCTTGGATAAAAAGCACAAGAAAGGAGCTTAAAATCAGAATTGTGTACGACCGGATCAAAAATAACTTTATCATTTTGTTTAACGAGAGCATCCTTTTCTTTTTTGACCCCAAAAAAAAAAAAGACATCCACCATCTTATGGGCTTCACAGCACCTTCAACAAAATTAGCAATATCTTCATGCCAAAAAAGTGAGGTTCAGTTGAAACCGAAGGTACAAAAATTTTAATACTTCCACGAAGGAAGAGTAGTGAGGTTACTTTGGGACTCTCTATAACAAATGATCCACTCTACGTTATAAACAACAAAGACAAAGCCATTGCAGACGACCAATATAATTATAATCAGGTCACCTGCCGCTAAGATCATTTACACCAACTTCTCTCATGTACAACCTCAGTCATAGTTGTGAAGAAAAAGTATATATTAATAGATAGAAATAATTTATCCACTACTTCAGCCAGATATTAAGTGCAGGAAAGAGGAGCCAATTGCATTTCACCATACAGTAGGTAGCACAAACCTGAGTTTTAGCACTGATCCATGAATCACCCCATACATAAATGCCGTGGTTACGAACTAGCACAGCCGTTGTCTTTGGGTAGGCCTCTATCTGGGAAACAGAAAGATTTTAATTAAGAAGATTGCTCTACTATCAAAGAAGAGAACATTTTAGCAGAAATTTGATGCAAAACCATTCACTTATGATGTATCCTTTCAGACCTCCAAAACCACTCAGAATTTCCTACATTAAAATTAATCTTGTCAGAATTGTTGGTAATACAGTAATCAGTTCTAAGAGCCTAAGAGATGCCTAAGAGATTCTATGAATTCCTGTAGGGAGAGGATTCAAAAGTGATGAAAATTAGCTCATCACATCAACATATAGATTTTACATACTCAGCAAACATTGCAAAGGCAACCAGATGACGTTAAGTCCAAAAAGAATACTCTTATTTCTCTTATGACATTGATTTTGCAAGAAGAAAGTTCTAAAAGATCATCTCAGGACTAGTAAGTTGATTTCCAGACTTCAGGATATAATAAAGACATACAGCTTTAGCAAGAGATTCTGTAAGCTCATATTCGTAGGCTGCATTCTCTATTATGGGGACCACAAGTTCATCATAATATCCATGCCCTTGGATTCCTTTAATCAGCTCCATATGTGTAATCTGCAAAATGTAAAACACAAAGAAACATGTTGAATACTGGAGTTGAGCAGAGCATTTGTAGAAGCTGCAGATAATTAAAGTTGTGTTGGCCAGATGGACCATCCTGCAGGATAAAATCTGCAGTTTGTGCGAGGGATATATAATGAAGACGTTCAAAGATGTGAAAACTTGTCAAAGTAAAATACTTTCTGCAACATTCGGACAATAACTTTGACATCAAAGATTCAGAATTTCTTCCTTTTTTACTTTCAAACTTCAAAAGAGGACACGACAATGTACAAATCAACAGATACCTACTAGTATGTATTCTTGTATGCATGAAAATAACAAAAGGTATAACGTAAACATAAAAGGTTGCCAGCAGCAATATAAAGAACAGTTCCAAGCCAAGACCAATTATAGATGGCAACATAAAAATGCTTACTCTAAATTCTTTGGCTAATGGGTTGATCATTGTTGCAAGACAAGACTCTATTCCATGACTATGAATAACAGCTCCTGCATTACGCATCTGATATGCCTGCATTTTACCAGAAGATGCGAAATCTTACTGCAACTGGGGGAAGATGGTGATGCCAAGGACAGAAGTATGAATTTGCAAGATCCACAAACTAGGAATGCTGCAGCAGCAGTTAAGTATTCCACCAGGTCTAACTTTGATGGAACATGTACAAGAAGACATTTGATTGCGTGCATGATAAGATGAAGTAATTGTTTTATGAATGAGAACTCATAAGATACAAATAAAAAATTTATAAGTTTTAAATAATTAATAGGGTTGGAAACGGGCTGAGACCAGGCTGGCCCGATAATTTTTTTGAGCCTGGGCCCAGTCCAATTGATTCAGCGAAATCTACATTGTGTTGTCAAAACGACATCATGTTGGCATCTTGGCTTAACCGGTTCGGTGAGCCTAAGATAGGCCCATCCCAAAGCCCAGTCAAGTTGCGCTTTTGCCCATTGACTAAGGCCTGGCCAATTTTCCATCTCTAGTCTTGATCTCCAATTTCTCAGATCTTCCCAACTTCCAGTAGGAACACCAAAATCAAGGCCAAAGAGGTTTAAATGTCCAACCTAACGAATATTAAAACTGTGACTAATTAAGGCAAGGTTCATGATTCATTTGCAACTGAAACACCTTAGCCATTTTGACAGAACTTAGAAGTCATTAGAAAATGGAGATTTTGTGATGCCCATTGATAGTGACCTAAGAAACTAAACATTTGTTTTTGAAGCATATAAACTGAATGAACGTATTTTGCTAATAAAGTTTTGAAACTAATGGATAAATGGGACCGATCCCTAACATACTAGAAAATCAATTACATTGCAAAAACCATCTAAAGGACAGCTATATGCAAATCTGATGAGTTGAATTTTACTTTCTTGGATTTAAACGCTGTGGATAGTAGCTTAATCTTCATCAACAAATAGATATTAGCCAAATAACTAATCCTTTGCAGCATGAGAAGATGATAACTAAATGCGCAAAAAGATACCTTCATGAAGAGAGGCCCACAATCGGAGCACTTGGGACGTTTATGCGGATACGGCTTTGGAAATGGCGCTGACAATACAGTCCCATTTCCATCTAAGATGTACATGTCCTCTGGATCCATTCTTTCCTTCTGAACACCTATCAAATTCCAGATCACAAACAGAAAACTGAGATAAAGTAAAGGATGTAGAGAAATCAAACATCAAAAGGCCACTGAACATCTGGAGCCTCTAAGGAGGTCAAACTTGGTCTAAGCTGAAAAATGGAACACTCGTTACACACAGACTTGATCAGGAAGAAGCATTGATCTAAAAGCATGACAGTAAAAGCCTGATAAGAACCAAGATAAATACATCGTTCCAAAACCTTCAGCATGTCCAACAAGGTCAACTATATTAGTTTTCTTTACCATTATGCCATGCCCAAACATATCAAATATTTTGCAATCAACTCAAAACATTCACCAGTATTTTATACAGTTGAATAGAGAATTTTCATGGGAATCTGAACCGTATTTTAAATGCAGGCAGAGCCTAACAACAGAACTGAGACTCAAAATAAATAAAGTAAGACTCTAAACTATCATTGACTAATGCACGCAATAAAGAAACAAGGAACTAAACCAAGTCCATAAGCTTCAGCTGCGTGTGCCCGCTAATCAAATTCCATGTAAGCAAACTAAGGCAAGCAATGAGCTTAACTAAGACATAAGCAGCAACATAACAATTCATAATCGAACATAAACTTAATTATAAAGAAAAAATAACGCTTACGCAACACATCTAAGATAAACATAAAAGCATCGAGCTTCTCTTCCCTCTTCTCTTTCCTCTTCTCTCCCAAAGCTGTTACCTCATAAGAACTGGTGTTTTATCAAAAAAATTCACAAAAAAAAAGAGGATCGGGAGAAACCAAAAACGCATAAAGGAGAAAGCTTCACAGTATCTAAAAAGAGCAAGCAAATAACATTGGAAACATCCCACCTTCACACACATAAACATACTCTACATAAGCTTCTTATGAATGAATCAACAATCATATCTCACAACAAAAATACAAGGGCAGAAAAACACAGGAAATTAAAAACAAAATCACAAGAACCAACCCATATGAGCATCCAAGGAACCAAAAAACTCATATTTACCAGAAGGGGACATAACAATGAGCTGGTGAGGTCTAGAGATAGAGTCATCGTGAACTTTGATTGTGATACTGCCACCTGTCCCTCCCACCCATCCAAGGGTGTAGAAATGGCGGCAGAGATCAGCTAACAACACCCTAGTCTCCTTCACCGGCTTGCTCTCCAGGTAGGCCTGTGTCGCCACCTTCACGGCACCATTCACCGCCACCGCCGGCGTCGCTGCAGCTGCCATTTTCAGTTCGCTTCTAGACAGAGAAAGCAGAAGCAGCAGAGATTCTAGAGAGAGATAACTTTTGCAATCTGCAGTGCTTGAGAATGGAAGACCTCTATCAAAACAAAAAAGGACAAATGCTTGCGTGACATAAGCTTTAGATTTTTTTTCTTCAATTTTATTTTACGGTGGCGACCAAGGCCAATTTAATGCTGGTGTTAGACAAGGGATTGGTGTGGGTGAATTATTGGTTTTGATTGGGCCACGTGGAATGCCACAATGGATTCCTTTATCTGTTGTGGTTATTTAGCCAGGAGAAAGGAACTGAGAATTTAGCTCACAAAATAGGCTACGTTCACCTATTCCCCTGTTTTTAAAATGGCGTGTGAATCTTATGTTTGCTTTATGTATTCATTCCTCTCAAATCTAGACCTCTTCCTCTTAACAAATTTATGTTCTATTATAAATGTACACAAAGCTCTAATTTGTTAATTTAGCACTTTGGAGATGTGTAATTATTATAGGATTTCCAATTTTCTATTTGATCGATTGAACAGGTAGAGTTTGATTATTATAACCATTATACTTTTATTAAATTTGGTTTTAAAGAGTATGAACAAGGGAATTTAGTGTGTGTGTACGTATATAGAATTGTCGAAGAAGTAAATAATTTTTTGAGAGATTATTGTAAGTTTTGAATTCATTTAACTATGTGTACTTTGTTTAAGAAATAATTTTTAATTTTATTCATTATCTTAATAATTGAATTGTAAGAGACAGATTTTTCTTTTGTAAAAGTTGATTTCCATCCCAAAAAAGGTGCTCATTTTGTAACTCTATATTAAGAAAAAAATTATTAATTTAATAAAAAGTACTTGAATAGTAAATATAAGGAAAAACTAATTATTCTAAACTATTTATATTATGTCATTGCTCTCTTTTGATTGCAAAGTTTGTTTGGATATATACACAACAAGAAAATAAGGGATTGGCGACGAAAAATAAACTATTACAAATTACCGATAGTATTTAGTTTTTATCGGAAGTTTGACATCTAAATATAATTTAGCGACATAACAATTACTGTCGATAAACAAGGCGTGAATTACTGGTAGGTTTAAAGTTATAAATTTTTTCTGACAGAATATTAGCGTCAGAAAATTCCGTCGGTAACCTCCAACATATACGTCATCGTTTGTTAGCAGTTGAACGTTATTAACTTAAAGGAAACGAAATCGTTTGGTTTAATAGAGAACGACATCGTTTCCTTAAGCGTTAAAACACACCCGAAAGCTCCCCTTCGCCCCCGGCCCCACCC
>JANIJH010000123.1:0-12181 GCA_024520975.1 Erythroxylum areolatum
CTATGGGATGGAGACTCCTTATCTATACCACCAAACTTTTAATATGGGTTTAAAACATTCTCTCAAACTTTTAACTATGCACATTTTACATTAAAAGATTAATAATTATACTGCATCTTGTATGTACAGTATAACTTGTAAGAATTTATCCTTAATCTTGTACGTAGCATTAGAAAACATACCTTAAATAACTGGATTATTGTATCTATAATTTTATTTTCTCCCCATTCATAATGTATACCATCCTATTAGAAATTGGTTTGACTTTTCTTTAAAACTCCTTTATTTTAATACTCAATTTGTCGGCCAACTTTTTTATTAATTTTATGTTCAGTTTTACCTTTTAATTTAAAATTAAGATTTGGAAATAGATGAAAAAAAGTATCGTTACATTTCTCCACTAATTTTTAGAGTCATTCTTAAGTTTTAATTTTTTAAATATAATTCTAAATAAGTGCCCCTTGAAGTTTCTTATAGTAATTTAAATTTTATATTTAATATATAATTATAGAAATTAAAATTTTTCTTTTAATTTCTAACTGTTAACTCTTTTTACCAATTTATCTTAATATTTAAGTGGTTGTTCGGTCATTTGTATACTAGTGCATTTTCTAAAAGGACTATGCACAATTTTTAACAAAATTTAAGGAAGATTAATATTTTTGAAGACTTTTATAAATTCCTTAAATTTAAATTAGGTAGATTTTATCAAGAAATTCCGACGAACTATGTTATGTTTATAACATAGTAGATGCAAAAAAAGAATTTATATTAAAATATATATTAGACCTTAACATTTGATAGTATTAAAAAAGGAATCTAACTCACACGGCTAATTTCAAATTGACAAAATTCCAAACTCTTGCCAGAGTTCCTTCAACTTGAGCTTGCATATAAAAAAAGGCTACCAATGGTGCTATCCCAATAATGAGAAGAAACCACATTTCTCCTCATCTCCTTCCCTTTTCTATGTCAAAATCTCTTATCGTGCGACCTAATTCTTTTGTCTATTCATTAAAAGAGGTAGAAATTGAAAAGTTAACAAATCTGCTTAAAGATATTTGTATATACCGAAAGGTTGCTTGACACTTTATCTTGTAAAAATTGCAAAGATAAAAATTGTAGTTGAATTTCTTATTCTGAATTTTAAGCTTTATTGAATAGAGCTAACGAGGAATTCAGTTCTAAATATCAATTGCAACATATGCTAACTAAAGAGGAGTTCGATTCCAACTATCAATTAAGATGTATACTAACTTCTTTTTTAATATAATAATATTTGATCCTAATATATAATTGTAATTTCAATCTTTGACTTCTCTCCCTCACACAGGCTTAATAGATCAAAATTAACTTGTTCAACATTGGCTTCAACATAAACAGTACAGAAATTTAGTGCCCTCTCAAAATTAATTCATTCTCATGCAAGAACTAGTTTCAATAGCGTATACAATCATGCAAAATAGGAAAAATGTACAAGTTACCTTAGCGTGAGATTGTCCAATTTTGGAGTGGAAACCTTGAACAACAATTTTCCCATCCTTGACAATAACATAGCCGGCCATAGGATTAGGACTGGTAAACCCAATCGCCTTCCTTGCAAGTTCTACTTATCTTTTTAGGTAAAAGCTATCATCTTTATCATTACCATCTTCAACATAGACTCCATAATTGACCATGACCAGTCTCCCACATTTCTCAAAATTAGTTGGCACGCGGGTCTTCTTCTCCATCGAATTCAAAACCCAAAAAACGAGTCAACTTTAAGCACCATCTTGGATGAGTAATCCCGCGGTGAAAAAAGGTTGGAAAAGGGAAATGCGAAAACTTGAGTGAGTTGGGATTGAAAGTTGACAACATGAAGGGGTCTAAAATTTGCACCTTCGGAGATCCCACAATAACAGTAAACAAAAGTGAGACTTCAACAGATGCTAGTGACTTTCTTCCTGAAATTGTTAGGACATGTAAATTAAGGGAAAATTTGTTCCAGAAGCAAAATGTGATTTGGAGCCGAAGATCATGTGGCCGTAATATAAATAAACTAATATCAAATTTTAATTTCAATCTCTATGGAATTAAATAGAGATCAAAGTTTAGTTCAAAAGATGTGGTTTTATTATCATAACAAAAAACGTCAGTTTTACTAATTAAACAAGCTTTTCTTAATGATACTAATGTATTTGATTGATGAAAATCGTTAATACGTCAATAAAGATAGCAATAAAATTAATGGATTAGAATTAAAAAACAAAATTTATATATTTTATTATTAATTTTTAAAAATTGATTATAATTAAAAATTAAGTACAGAGCTTTTTTATAATTAACTCTTAAAATTTTCTAAAAATATTAAGGTTTTATTCATTTTGTCAGTAATAAAACTAGGACATTGACTGTTAAACGTAGCAATTTTTGTTAAAAAAATTTGAGCTTAAGTGTATGCCTTGACACTTGTAACAAGGTAAGTCATGTACCTTTAGACCCTCTCAAGACAGCAGCGTTGTTTGAAATGGGAATTGTAATGTTTCTTGAATACCTTGTATAAGATGATTACTATAATGAATTTATAGTGTGAATTAGAGCAAAATTTAAACACAGAAAATTGCCTGCTGAGTATATTTTGACGAGAGAAAACAAGAACCACCACAACCTTAAGGCCTAAACCGTGTGATAAAGATGTCGGGGGTGCAAGTTTTGATTGCAATAGCCAATTTGAAGAACTAGTTGCAAATCGAGATAAGATGAAAACGGCTTTAATTTCATGAAAAGACAAGGGATTTCCAACATTTTGTCCCAATAGTTACTGACTTAAGGAACTCCTCACAGAACAATGTCTTTGTAGGCAAAAATATTACATTGGACAGAGCAGAGCTAATTGGTAGTAATTTGATGTTAAGTTACATATAATACTTAGTCTCTGGAAGTTTCAGACAACCAGTTTCTGTTTGTATGATTGATCTGCCTCAATGCTCAACGGATCTCGATTTGCTTCAACCCTCAGCTGATCTCGATTTGCTTCAACGCTCAACTGATCATTGCTTGGCGTTTGTTTGTATTGATACAAGCTAGCACACACCAAAAAGTACCCAAGATTGACAATTTCTAAAGCAACAATTGTGTAATAAAAGTAGTGCGGTTTCCTTTTGTTCAGATCCTGTGATAACCAATCCCCACCTGAAAACCCTGATGTGATATTGTGCACAGCTAAAATAAGAAAACCAGTTAGGAAGTTTGATACTACCATGGGAATACCGGGGAAGGCATTGGCAATGGTTCTCATATTTTCAGGGAACTGTTTGTAGTAAATTTTGATGTGGCAGATCGAGAAAAACACATCTGCTATCCCAATTATGACCAATTGAGGGATTAATCACAAGGTAGACATGGATGATACAGCTCCCTTTTTCGGTTCAAAACCTATTTGTTGCTTTGTAAGAGCTAGATGCCTTCGGTGATCTTCAACCCAAGCTAAAACTAAGGTGGAAAGGATCGATAGAACAATCCCAATTCCCATTCTTTGGAGTATTGTTATTCCACCTTCCTTGCTAGTGAATCTAAATAGAAAAGGAACTATAACTCGGTCATAGATAGGAATCCATAAGGTAAGCCCAACCATGGCGAAGACTATAAGTGATGCAGCAGGCACAATAAAAAACTTTGTACACAACGAATACTATAAACTCGAAAGAAACACCTATGTCCTCAATCCTAGCTAATTGACCTTTGAGTCAAATATGATTATAACAGTTGCACAAAAATATGCTTCTACAAAATTTTAGAAGCTAGGTCATTTTACTCTCAAAGTTGAAAATAACGGTGTAATTTTGATGAATTTTGCGAACTTAGCAAAGTAACCATCCTCTATAACTCATGTCATAAAACAAGATCATTTACAGTATGTAATCATACAGTTCAAATCCACTTGACAAGTATCAAATACTAACTTAGATAAATCATTACTCAGTTCAACTTTTAATCATATAACGACATTCACACAGTTTTGCTAATCATTCAATGAATCCAAATTATATGTGGATGTAATATGCATGAGACTCACATTTATTTTTATATTATTGCGAATGTGTGCTTTTACAGTATCCCAAATTATCGAGCTCAGTCAGTCAGTCTATGACTCATTGATCACAGTGAGCTATAGGCTCGAATCACATATGCGGAAGCTTAAAGCTATTATCAGTAACAGTATTAGTAGCAACATCAGTCACAACTCTTTTATATTACATGCATTGGAATGAAATGCATGCCACAATTCAGTCATCAAATTCAATCACTTTCATTTGCATGTAATATAACAGTATATCAATCAGTATTAATTACAGTAACAGTCACAGTAGCAGTAATCATTGAACTAGGACTGGCGTTTAACTTTTTAGTTGAGAATCAAAAAAATCATTGAGGTAGACACATTCACATTCAATCAGTACTTCCAATATCATTCTCATACATCAAAATGCCTCGACAAATATTATCCAGAATCTAGTACACAATCAACACAATTCAGTACAGTTCAATAAGATAGCAATACAGTTCAATAATGTACAAAACAATAAGTTGAGATCATCTTAGGTTAGTCACAGTATGCTCTAAACAGCTATTGCCATGAAGTTCTGGTAATGTCTGGATGCTGTCGTTCAATGCGCTTCTCTATACAGATAATACATTCACATATCACAATATTGCATAATTATGTATTCATTAATGCACATTCATATATATTGAATATGTACAATGCATGATTAAGACAATTTCGGGTCTCTTATCATTAATCTTGTCACAATAATCATTCAGATATCCACATTCAATTGATTAACTCATATTTGTTTAAAGGTACACTTTCGGGTCCATTTTGCATAATTATTTTCATTAGGAAAGTGAAGGAATTTGATAACACTTCCTTCTAACAAATTATTCTCTTATGTCTTAATCTCTATTGATAGCAAGATCATTCAATTTGATTTATTATTCTATGAGTTATGCTTAAAATACCACAGATTATGTACATTTGAATTTTGGCTAATGTATGACCATGCATTCAAGTTGTACAAATCATAACTCTCAATTCAGTATCCAAAAATTTCAAACTTTATACCAATTTAAAGCTAAGAGAATAAACTACAACTTTTGTGAAGATACAATTGTTTGATTCAGCCTTATCAATACAATTTATTCAATAACAATAAGATATGATGCTTGTCCATGGTAGTACTAGAGCCTAAGCTAAGACTTAATTTCACGCCAAATTTTAAGACCCTTAGGGATAGAATTCAAATTCAAATTCAATTTCTTCTTAACATTTGTGGCCAAATGTCTCTAGTTCAATTTAAATCAAGAATAATTTCATTTGAAAATCTACAAATCAAAATATAGCCAAAATACCGAAGCATATTCAGTAAAAATATTTCAGTTATCAAATTTCAGCACACTTTAACATTTTCATCCTAGCACCTCCTTTCGGGATAACTTTTCATGATCATTATGACAAGAAAAAGCGTGTATTTCAGCAACACTTTCTTCTAGACAATTGTTCTACCATGTTCCCAGTTTCTAATAACACCAAAATCGTATAATTTGATTCAGTATATTGAAATTTATACACAAAAGTTTAGACTATTTTTAAACTGTAACAGAACTCCTAACTCTACTTCCAATTAGATTTTGAAATGCTTAGAGATAGAATTAACATTCAACTTCTTCAGAAAAGTTGTAGACATATGTCTCTAATTTATTCTGAATCAAGAATTAATGTATTTGGAAATCTACAGTTTAAGATATAATCAAAATACCAAAGTCTATTCAATATAAATTCTCTAGCTCATAATATTCTAGCACACATTTTCTCCAATATCTTATATATGTCATTCCAATTCAGGCATTATTCTCGTACTAATAAACATATCATAAAGATTAAATTTGCTACCTACTTTTAGGCTTCCAATTTCAGCTTAAAACTTTAGATTAAATCAAGTCTCTATGTAAGCAAAATTCATCACCAACTTAAGATGAAAAAAGGTTGATTTTGGATAGGAAGATGAAAGTAACTTTCAGCTGGTTTTCTTGACTATTTTGTGTTAGGTAAAAAGCTGGTTTTGGTGCAGCAATTTGACTAGGGTTTAGGCAAAATACATAGGAGAAAGTTGGAGCAAATTCGGTGGAGAAAGGTGAGAGAAATAACATAACATTGCTACTGAAATTTGCTCTATCAACATGTTAGGTGTCAACTTTACAGCCCAACATTTGTCCTGAGGCATATCTTACATTTGCCTACTCAAGATGTTGTCACTAATCCACTCAAGATGCTACCATGTGTCACCAATTAATCAATCCATATGTCTCCTAATTATTGGTCCACTTGTCACACAATAATTGATCCATTTGTCAATTAATTATTAGTCCATTTTTCACCAATTTAGCTATGCAAAATGTCAATCAATTTTAGGCTTAATCATCCAAAATTTTCATGTATCAATTTATCCTACCACTTAGCATTTATTCTAGTGCAAATGTACATTTTAATCTATCAAATTTCCAATCCATAACATTTAATTCTAAATTTTCTAATTGAAATCCAGTCATACTAAAATTCAAGACATATCAATACACAATTCATATCATGATCATTTAACATTATTCATACCCCAAAATTTCAAAAATTTCCAAAAATTCACCAAAAATTCAAAATAATAAGATTATTCTCCAATTAAATTTTCAGCTCAAAAAGTTCACAATTCACATTTTAATTTCATTTTTAACAATTAATTATACCCCAAAAATATCAATGAATGCATGTACAAATAATTGTAATATAAAGGATCAATAATGTCATGTATGTGTATGTTACATTATGCATAAGCATGAATTATACTTCCTAATTTCTCATTATTTTCTAATAATCATCATTTTAATCTTACTTCAGATAATAGGATGTTACAATTCTCCCATCTTAACAAAAATTTCGTCTTCGAAATTCTTACCTAATATTTTGAATGGGTGGAGAAACTATCGCCTAATATGATCCTCAGTTTCCCATATTGCTTCCTTAGTCAAGTAATTTCTTTAACGGACTTTCACTAATGGAATCACTCTATTTCTCAACTGCTTTGTCTTATATCCCACTATCTTGATCGGTTCCTCAATATAACTCAAATTGCTATCAATATCAATATCTTGAGGCGGTAATACATAGGTAAGATCAGATCTATACCTTCGTAACATACTTACATGAAATACATGTTTTTTAGGATGTTCATTTATAATTTTACTTTATCTTCATGTGATATTATATAGATTTATCAAAAACAGCCTCTACATAATACCATGACCCTGTTTGAAAATCAACAGATTGCATTAGCTATTAGCTGTTTCTATCTGTAGTTAGCTAATAGCTGATTATATTAGCTGATTTGACCAACAAATAACATTAGCTGTTTAGTATTAATTGTTTAAGTATAAAATAACTTATAAGAACATGACGTAAAAAAGAATCTATAAGATCATAATTAGATATTTAATTTTACAAAAATTTAAGCTTTTAACTCTAATAAAAGATATAAAACATTCTTAAAAATTTTATCACCATAACATATTTTTTATTTTTGTAACCAAAAAACTTATTTCATTAATAAAAAAACTCCCTTGTAACTAATAAATTTATGTCATTGTAAAAATTTTATTACTATAGAATACATGCATGATTTTAAGTTTGAATTATCCATAATATCATTATAGCATAATTAGCATAATTCAAAAATTATGAAAAGAAGGTATAATTAATTTTTTACCTATTAATATTTGACTAATCATAAAAACTACTCTTATGGAGTTTTTAAAAATATAATTAGAGTTAAATAAGTTAATTAATAAGCCATCACCAAACAGAATAGTCAAAAAGCTGATCAAAAAGCTAACTCAGCTGTTTACCGAACACCCACTGTACCACCGCAACTTCGGCGTCTTAGCAAATAGAGTGGAGTTGCTGCTAGTAATCAACCAACTAAAACTTAGGAAATAAATATTAAAATCTGATTTTCACTCTTTATTACTAGTTATGAATTCCTATATGCACCCTCCTCTGATCATTAGCCGTCAGAGCCTTGAGACAGAAACAGAGAGACTAGTTTCTGTGGAAAATGGAAATATACGCCTTCACAACTTCAAAGTAAGCAATATTACAAAGACAATTTCGTCCAAAAGGAACTCTCTCAAATCTCATATAATATAACAAGGAATGTAAAATCCGAATCCGAATCCTTTAGTATAAAAGCGTTAAATAAGCAAAGCAAGAAAAGAAATACCAATCTCCATCTACTACCAAACCAATAGAAAGGGCGACAATTTTCAAAGATCCATAAGAGAGGACAAGGAATTGATGTCTAAACCATCCTGTACATTAGAGCCTAAAGATTAGAATTTCCAGAACACAGTGCTCGATCCAATATCAAAGTCTCATATTGTATCCGGCAACTGAAAGCTCTGTGATCCAAAAATCTGGTGAGAGTTGTCTTGAACAAAGACAACAAGCCCACATTTGGTGCTGTTAAAGGCTTCCCATAAGGAAAAATTAACAGTCCCTGATACCACCTTCTTGGCAGAGATGTCCTTGACAGTGCACAGCTTTTCGAGTTTTCTGACAACGTAGTCATTGGATAGGACTCGTCCTTTGTTCTCTCCTCGTGGGCAGTCAGTCACCAGTCCACTCTCGTACAAGGCTACCATAATATTCACACCATTGTTATCGATCCTGGACCTTAAAGGTCCTGACAGCGAAACTTGCAAGGTATCCGATGTAGGCCTTTGAAAGGTTGCCTGTTGCATCAAAACCACAAAATTGATTGACCTCAATTGCAAAAAGTTACCCACATATATATTTTCTCTAATTTCTCCTGATCCAAAGCTTCCATCTTTATGTGATCACCTGCAGAGCTCTTTCCAAAATTGCACCTCCAAGCTTTGAGATATAAGATGCAATTACTGAGATACACCTCAAGTTTCAACATACATATAAATCACAGTCAACATCTTAGGTGATGGAAAAGAAACAACTCATTAATCAGGTGGTAATTTTACTTCCTAATTGTTTCCGTGATGAGATTTGAGTAGGTGTTGTTGTTGAAATTTTTGGCATCAAATATTTAACACGCTAACCCGGTCGTTAGCTCAATTCTACTTTCACCTTCTACAAATTGTGCAATCTAGTGGTTGATTAAGCTCATCTGTATGACCAGATATAGTCATCTCATTGAGTTTAATGATCTCCACAACCAATATGCTGATAAATAACATCAGAGAATTACAACCACAATCTAAAATTAAGTATTAGGTTTCTACTCAACTTCTTGAACTAGAATAATTTGTCACAAATTAGGTTGTGATGAGAAAGTCTAAAACAATACAAATTCATAACCACAACGTCCAAAACTTTCTATCAGACAATTAGCAATTATTGAACATATCTAACCAATTGACAACTTTTGATGTCGATAACACTTTACTGGTTAAACAACGTGCAATCCGTTAGCAAAGATAAAAAAACCACACTACCAGAAGCTACCTGCAGAAGTCCTAAATCGACGAAGTGAATCATATATATTAACCTGAAAAGCAGGAGAAGGGAATCTTTGTGCATTCATGATGGCAGACAAGAGAGGCTCCTCATCATTGGCAACACACTGAGCCCTTCCTTGAACAACAACCTGAGGGGTAAACATAGTATCAAGCTTCAATGCCTCAACATATGCCTTTTGCCTGACTGTCCATTGGCTAGACCCATAAGGGTCCTTCCAACCCATGTAGTCCCAATAATCAACATGAAATGCCAACACTATCACTGGTGCTTCTAATGCAAAATCTCCTCTGCCTAGCCTTGACACCAACAACTCTGCCTCCGGCGACGTTTTGCACCCCTGAGAAGAGAACAGCTCCACCAACACCGCCCCTCCTCGGCGCTGCTCCTCGGCCGATGCGTCAACCACCACCGTCCCGTGCACGTCGTTTGAAGAGGTACTACTACTTTCCTTGCGGAAACAGGCGAAGAGACGAGGAGCCATTGAAATTGGTCTTCTTTTTGGCCGTCCCCGAGTCTCGCCCGCCTTTGAAAATGATTATAAAAATCAAAATTAAGGAGCGTTTCCTGGGGTGTGTGGGATATGAAAATAAAAATGACAAAAATTAAAAGAGAAAGTCGTATAATTAACGTGAAAAGTGAAATGAGAGGGAGGGAGCGAAAAGGGTTGGTGGTGAAGAGAGAAACGAGCTAAAGAAAGACGCTTAATGGAAGGCTTGCATGGATTGGTATATGGAAAAGGTTAGGTTCTGAATATTTCTCTCGATTCTTTGCTGCTCTCTATTTTTGGATCCTTATTTTCTGTTTAATTTGCTTGAAGAGGAAGAAAAGACAGTTGGTGCACGTATGCTGTTGCGTCGCCGACACGGTTGTGCGGGTGACACATTGTTGTCGGTTGACAGAAGCGAGAGTTGGCAGCACCTTATTTGAGCTGGTGGATGGTGAAATCTTTGCTTGCCAGCAGAATCCAACTAAAATCCAGATCAAGCAGGCTCGTTGAAAAGAAAACGACTGCGGAGGAAACTGAAAAAACTAGTTCATTATCATTAAAAAACTAAAATCCAGATCAAAGGTTGTATGGGAAACTACTTACATACAAGCGTCACTAAACAATTTTCTAAAAACATAAAGAAATACCAAAACTAATATAATATATGCTTAATTATCTAACAAGTTAGAAGTAAAATGTAAATAAAATTGCGATTTCAAATTTTAAGTTATGTTAAGAATGACCAAAATATCTTAAATATTTTATTTTTAGAAATAACATTTTTACTAGTTATAAATAAGGCTGTGCATTACTGAAATTTCTCATATCTCACTTATCAGTAGAATTTTTACTAAGCATTGTTGTTATTATTTAGAAAATTTTAAAATTTTTTTTATTATTTTATTTAAGTCATTTTAAAATTTATTAAAATTAGTATAATTGTTATATATTTTAAGTATTTAACTCTAAATTCTATAAGAAATTTTTATACGTTTAACTAGCTTCGGTAATTATAAATAAAATACATTGCTCCTTAGATGTAGGGATGGCAGTGAGCCGCCCGACCCGAGGCCCAATTACCCTCGAGATGCCAGGGCCAAGCTCGAGGCCGACCGCGCCCAAGGAGACTAAAAATTATTAATTTTTAAAAAATTGACAAAATAATATTCGTTTTGTCTTAATCAATAAAGACCCTATTTACACTATTAGACTTTCACCATTTTAGGCTCCCTTTTTTTTTGGTATTTTTTAACTTTTGATGAAGATTCTATATGTTGATGTGAATTTAACTTGTAGATGCTATGATTCCAATCTTTCTTTTAGGGTCTTATATTGATTCTCTTTCACGTCATGTTGCTTGACCAGGTATTTATTAGATGTAAACCTTAAGCCGGGAAGACCTGTGTCCATTATATTGGGAAAAAGTAAAAGTTGGAAGCTTTAGAGTTACTTTTTAGCATCAATAGTCTGTTTTCCATGTTTAAAGTGAGCAAAAAGAGTTAATTATCACTTTTTTAATACTGTTCACAACAGCAGACCTAGGGTTGTTTTCGTTTTTCTTCATTTCTTTCTTTTGGTTTTTCTCAACTGTCATTGTTAGTTCTCAATTTTTGTAGTATTTCTTTAGGTATTTTTCGGATTTCTAAGAAAGACTAGGGATGGAGACCTTTCATTTGTCTATGTCTTTGTTTATTTCACTTTTGTTATGTAGCGCCCCCTTATCGTAGGGTACACACCGGGACGTCCGCAGGTTGCTCCGACACGTAATCTACGATAAGGGTGCACTACCGAGCAAACCCAACTATAATCCACATGACATCAATATAAATATTACTAATTTTTGAAACCAAATATACTTTTTTATTTCATTCTTAGAATCTATAATTACACAATTCTATCCATACAATACTCAAAAGAAATTAAACAATTCCTAACTAGTCATCCCCAAAAGTCCCAGCTGACCCACCTTTGCGCCATAACTTCTCTTGCCGAAACGATCTACAAGGCAGAGAAAGTCTCTCTCTCTGGAGCTAGGAGTCTACTATCACTATCCTGAAAAATATTGCAATGTTGGGTGAGTTTGCGAACTCAGCGAGAAACCATCATCGATGGTC
>JANIJH010000125.1:26176-51044 GCA_024520975.1 Erythroxylum areolatum
CCAAATTATTGCTGGTTTGCGCACTCAATTGTTTTTGAAAGAAAAGAAAAAAATGTTATAACGAGTTTTGAAAGGTAATGTTTGTCCTAGTACGCCACCCTCGCGGGTCACGGGCTCGGATATCACCGTCGATGTTGGGTTCGGATTTCGCGGGAGTGGGGTGCTACATAACTAGTCCCTAAATCCTTCAAACTATGTATACAATACATGCTCCGTATATGTTCCAATTTTCAGGCCTGCACTTATTTTAGTGTATTCTGTTCTGTAACTTCAGCGCGAACACAAGCTGTTGCCTACTTGGGGAGCTTTTGTTCTTAATGCTGCTGAGCGGTTATTTGTGAATCTAAACTTTTCATTATCGATTGTTGCCTCTTATAGTTATCTCTCTAACGAGTCGGAGCAGGATTTCCAGAGAAAAGCCATATCTGTGACTCTCAATTTCACTGCTTTAGCTGGTCTACTCAGGCGGAGCTGCTGTTGACACCGCTGGCTAGAGGCTGTGGTTGGCAGTCTACTTCAATCAAAGCTGCTATTGAAAATGTTAAAAGCATTCGACTTGAAAGCTTTACTAACATAGGCATCAGGGACTTTTAAGTCGTTTGAACTCGTTTTTTCTGCTGATATTTTGTTTCAGTTTATTGGCTTATGAATTCGGGGATTATTGACTGGTATAATCTGTTGTCTATCTTTCAAAACTTGCAATCTCTTATTATTATGCAACGTATAATGGGATGATACGAGAGACAAGATCAATGATGGATCAACCAAAATTTTGGACCAAGATCGATGGAAATGTTCAATGAAAAGCACTCCATCAGAATCATGAATAGTTTTCCAGAAGAAAATCCCAATTGTATGCATAGTTAAACGTTTAATTAGCTTGGAAAGGATGTAGAAGTCCATCAACTTCAAAATCTGAAGAACAGCATCCACGTACTATAGTAGAAATGGGTTATTTTTCTTTCTTTTAAATATTGATAAATTCTCGTATCACATAATAAGAAATTATCAGAGATAGGAAGCATCCCTAGTTTCAGCAACTACAGTTGTGAAAACCAAAGGGCCGCCGTACCATCCAATATTAACCATAGCAGGGATCTCAAGCTACATCATAAGCAAAAGAAATCGTGCTTTTTGGGTGATCTGAACCAATTCTCAATTTCACAAAGCTACATGTAGAAGTTTACTGCTTAACTTGGCTATTTTAGCCATTAATCTAAAAGAAATGAGCAACTGCAGTGCAATTTTGTTTTTTCACTTCGTCTCCAATACGACCAAAGGAAATCTACCATTATTTGCCAGTCTCCAATTTCTTGACAAACTCATTGTAGTAACTAAGTTGATCTTCGGTTGAAACTTCAATGCTCCATAAACGAAATCAAATCTCATGCTTGTGCCTACAAGAAGGAAATAATGTTAACGAGGTTTAACTGTTTCCACACACAAGTGATCCATCCATGCTTTCCGTCACATAGTCGACAATCACTAAGGCACATTCTGCTGTAGGAAGTTGAGGTTTTCATTGTCAACATTTTCTAGCAGATCTACTTTTGTCCATTTTGTTCGTACGGTGATAAACAATAGAGTTGCAGCTTGGCTACCAAGGCCACATACTAAGCCTATCCACAGACCCTACAACAACATAAGCAGAAAAACAAAGTTACTATGACCTAAAACCATGTTTATAACAAAAAATATCTTTCACTTCACGTCATAGCATTACCTTAACGTATTGCTTCAACTTGAACCCTAGAAGACAAGATATGGGCACGCCTATGAAATAGAATGTTACCAAATTGGCATACACTGCCAAGTGTTGCCAACCACGTCCTCTTGTCACCCCTGCAGTTTCAGAGACTTGCTTGTTAGCCAGAGAAACTAATTGATTTGCTCAAAAAATTAACTGCCCGTCATTCACCAAGAAGTGCACCTGATAAGATACCCTGCACAGAATCCAATGTAATAGAAATCGCCAGCAAAGGAGTCATGGATGCAAATTCCTTCATTATTTTAGCGCTATCACTGAATAAGCCTGCCCAAATATTGTGGCCAAACACTAGAGCTAGCACAATGACAAGGGCAAGAAGGACAGAGAACTTGAGAGCTACAAGCATGGCAGACTTGGCTCTGTCAGGATTGCCTGCTCCCAACTCATTTGAGACCCTCGTGCTTTCAGAAGAAAATTATTTCAGTGCATCAAGTTAAATGAATCTACAAAAAACAAGCGAGTTAAGGTATGAAAGATGCTTTTACTTGAAAGCTTACCTTGCAGCAGCACTGAGACCATAAATTAACATGTAGGCTACAGTTTCTGTATTCACACTGTAGATATGAAGAGACCCAGGAAATACAAATGCCAATTTCAGGATGTGAGATGAAGGGAAGAATACCAAGAAGAGGGGGGGGGGGGGGAAACAGAAGAAGGAAAACAAGTCTTACCAAATTGCAATTAATGAGGTAGTTATTTCTGAATTTGGCATCAATCCTGCTAGGAACACAAGAATCTCGAAAGCCCAATACTCTAAGCTGACAAGCATACAGCACAAATGAAAAGGAAATGAATCAGTGATCTTCTATCTTGAATTATTCCGTGACCTTCTATGTCGCACAATTTTCTCATAGTCAGGAGTCATAAGCTTACGACAAAAATCAAAACTTGGGCCAATTGGATGTTTTATTATAGCCTAAAAATTTCACTAACTGATTCCAGCTTAAGAGTATGCAGTTGAATTTCTTTGAAGTAGTAAAAAAGGTAATCATAATGGTACACGATTCGAATTACCAGACCATCGCGGCAGAAGGCAATGCTAGCTTCAGGTGACTTAAAATGAATCGGAATGATTCAAAGGAAAATCCATCCCAGGTCTGACAAAAATTTTCAGAACAAATCACATAGACAACCAGCATAACAACTGATATCCATAACGAAATGGAAGCCGCAAGTGGAGCACCCTTGAAGTCTAGAGCTGTACAATGAATCATAGCATAACAAATACCAATATGAATGCACATTGGTACGAAGGAGAAGAGGACAAGAGGGATGACAACTGACTGTGTCTGCAGAAACCTCAAGATGTTCTGTAAGAAACCGAACGCAAATAATCCGGGAATGAGATACTTCATATACAAGCCAGCAGTGGCAGCAATATCAGCATCTTGATGGAGTAAAATGAGAACTGGCTCAGTGTAGAACCACAGCATTGATATAGCAAAGGAGAACAACAACGACACAATGCAGGATGCTTGTAGATAAATTCCCAGCATCCTGTACAACTCTGCACCGAAACCCTGACCACAAAGCGTTTCAAGTGCTCCACTTAAGCCGATCTGCATCATGAAAACGGAAAAGGGTTCATTATCACAAGCACATAGTTATTAAGTTTTAACACAAATGAAGACACCATGGCAAGATCTTATATCAACAAATAAAATATTCCCAATATGTAGACATTGACATCAATTTAATATGACATTTCATTGTGTTACGTATACAAGACTTTTCTCCATCCCCATCGTTATCGTTACACAGAGCATTATCCTAACTAGATGCTCTTTTCTTTTTATTTTCATCATTTTATGTTGGCCTTACATTACATGCACAACACAAAGATGTACATGAATCACAGATTTTGATGCAAGAAAAAAGAGGAATAACCGAAGAAACTGAAAAGCTGATATTAAAAAGCACAAATATGATGAATAACCGAAGAAACTGAAAAGCTGATATTAAAAAGCACAAATATGACGAATAACCGAAGAAACTGAAAAGCTGATATTAAATCTTCTCAGTAAAAGTTTTCGAGTACTTATTACCATGACAGCAAAGCCCGTGACGGTGGCCCACGAGTTAGCAAGAGTGGCGCCGGCGAGCTCGAGCTCACCGAGGTGGCCGGCAAACATAACAGAGACCAAAGTGATTAAGTAGTAGAATACATTAGTAAGAACCATAGGCAGCGAGAAGAAGATCTGCTTCTTAGCCTCCTCCACATCGATAACTTTGCTATTGGCCCACCAAGAACGTCTCTCCTGGTTGATATTACCTTCTTCTTTTAACCCTCTATCATCTTCATCTAGCAGAGGTACTACGGTATGTATGCTTGTGTGATCTGAAGGCATTTCTTCTTCTGCTTCAAATTAATAGATATAAATCTTAAAATTTAGAAGGATAGTTTCCCTGTAAAGCATATTTAATGTTTTCATTTCGGTACAATATAAAATAGTTAATAACATTAATATAATTTATTTTACGGACCACACCTCCTAATATTTATAAAATAAATGATGTGTGTCGAGTAAAAACTTTCTTTTAATATTAAATCTCAAATTTTAACATAAACTAATTTTGATGCAAAGTATCAAACCACTATATATCGTTATTTGAACATCTCATCTCATCTCCAGGGTTATCACTTTCTCCCCTTGTTATGCTCTTTCTGCTGTAATGCCTTTGGTTTCTTTTTGTATTGAACACTCAACATCAGTAGTCATTACACCTGCAATCCCCTCCTTGGTATCGACTGCATCTAGTTGCTTTCACCTCAGTAACCTCAGTTTTGGGCAATGTTATACACGTGCAAGGCCTCTGATCTACTAGTATTCTTAGGGCTTTATTTCTTATAATTCATCAATTACCATAAAGAAAGAAGGCAATTCCAATTTCTATTAGGATTCTATTCCATTCGTGATTAGCAGATATAGCCGCCGATTCGAAAGCTCAATCAGGAAGGATTCAGGACCATGAATCCGAAGCCACGCGTAACCACTTACGTCATAGGCCCCACGAGACAACCGTTATAAGATAAACAAGATATATGTTTCATAGTTCTAAATAAATAATATAAATGAATTTCTTAATTAAATTTAAAAATATTTTATTAATTTCAAAAGTAATTTCCTTTTAATATTAAAAAATAGTTTTCTAATTAAGGAAAATTAATTTATAATTAGATTAGAATGTCTTACCTATGTAATTTTGAAACAAAAAAGAGTTTTTCTAAATCATAATAAATAAGAGTGGTATTTATTGAAAATTGGAAATAGTTTCCAATTGAATTTAAAAATTGTCTTCAAATTAAATTAAGTTTCTATTTAGAATAGGAATTTAATTCATTAAGGAATCAACAAGTTTAGTTTAATTTAATTTTTCTAAAGAGTTGGAAATATTATTTTAAATTATGAGGATCAATAAATAGAATCAAATACAACTTGATATTTTGAGCATGTAATTTTATTATGAGTACATAAGTTGCATGTTTTATTTATATGTTTGATATATTTATTAAAAGCATGTTAAATTGTATGTTTTATATGTGTGATTTTTCACATGTAATTTTATGTTTGATGAAGCAAATGAAATTAAATCCCTCGTTCAAAATATTAAGTTCACGTTAAGAACGTAATTGCTAACTTTTATTGTTATAAGAATAAACCAAGATTTTGTTTATTGATAAGTTTGTTGAGCAAATTTAATACTGCTTTAACCCAAATATGTTTAATCTTATGATAGTGGGTCCTACTTAATTAAATTTGTGTGATTTGGATGAGCAAATTCATAATCATATAAATTTAGAGATGGGGTTAGATATATTTTGACAAAAGTTGTTACCTAATAGATCTAGGAGTCATATGAAATGTGATTGATAAAATTGTTATCTTCCTAATTTAAGTTTATATAGTTTGTCGAGCAAACTCAAGATCAACTAAATTTGAATGAGATCCTGACCCATAAAAAAGATTAAAGTAATCTTTCCGAACAATATTGAGGGTTATTAATTTGAATAAAATAATGAGAGTAACCAAATTACATGATTAAAGTTATAACCTTATTTGGTAGTCATGACATATAATCAATTACTTGATTTTCTTGCATTTATTATTGTTTTAAGTGAAATTTACCTTGTTTTGTATAGTTGATACTAAGTTAATGAACCAAATTTCTTGGACATAAGGTTATATTTGAGAAGACTTCTCAAAGTTAGAAAAGAAAATAATATGCCCATTATGTAATTTTGTTATAATCCATGGTAAGGATTCAACGACAAAGTTTTAGAGATATGTCAAAATCATATAGATGACAAAATGTATTGAAATTTTGAGTTTACTAATGTCTAATAAACTTTAATGAAAACATGTAAGATTTATGTTAACACTATGATAGCAAGATGCAAGAGGCTGCATAGAGTAGAGTTGAAAGGTATAGTACCTTGACGAAATTGGTTCACATAATTTAGCCTATTAAAAGCATAATTGTAGACTGCAATTAGAGGCATTTACTATAGAATGATAATAATTATCATAAGAAGAAAATATTTGCATGATTTTTCTTGCTTATATGTGATATGATAGAGATCATATGTATTTTTAGTTCATGCTTATGAGTATTTGATACTGAATTTATATTCAAAATTATTATAATGTTTAAGGTATGATAATAGATTGTTGAGTAAAAGCAGTGATCCAATTTTATACAAATAGTTTGTATGTGATGGATCAAGTGAGATTTAGGCTTAACGTTAGTGACAAGAATACAAAGTTGGATAATCGAGACTATCCTTTTATGCCATGTTGGTTAAATCAACATGATGAGAATTATAAAGTTACATACAAGAATGCATGTATCCTTTTGACTATGAATCAAATGAAAGTTATGAAACTTGTTAAGTTGAAGAATAACCAAATCAATCTTTAGTGAAAGAATGACGATGGCATTGAATTGTTAAATCTTATACATGTAATGTGTTGGATGGAACAACTATTCATAAAATGATGATACTTATATTTCATTAAATTACTAATGACTTTATATGATATATTCATATGTATTAAATGAAATAATGATTTAAAATTCTGAACAGTTCAAATTGTTTAAATCTAAGTAAAAATTAGGCATTGAGAATGCTTAGCACTTTAACGAGATCGATATGTTGAGTTTTAAATTTTTGGCTATCTATAAGGATTGATGTTCTCTAGTGATGACCTTCACAATAAAATTTCATAAGAGTATGGATTTATCTAAGAAGGACAATATAAGATATGACCTGTTGAACAAATTATTTGTTTCAATGTATCCTTATAGGAGAATGGTTCTCATGATAAGTAGTGAAAGTAAAATGAAATTTGAAAAGTTTAAATCTTATGACATTAAATCCAATTAGAACTAGTGCCTTTATTGATACATTTGATTTTTAGTTGAAAGGCTACAAGAGATTGAAAGATTCACTTTCATGAAGAAGGTTAGTGGGAGTGTAATTCCTCTTAAGTGTGAGTATATAGAGACATACTACTCATAGAAAACAATAATTCCAATTTTCAATTGTTAAAAATGTAATTATATAAAAACAACACTTGTTGGATACGAAAAAATAATAGCTTAATTATGGGAATTAGATCTATAGAGGTAGATTGAAAGTTGTTTGCCTATTCTAATCCAGGAACATAAATAATGTATTAAAGATTTTTAAAATTTGAGAGTTCTGATACTTGTGAAATATTAAAGTTATCCATTATTCTCTGTATGAGTTGATATTTAAGTTCAAAGTTATATGGATATTAACTTTAGAAGTAAATCTTAATTAAGGCCTATTTTACTTAGAACAATATCATTTTAAGATCGGAAAGGTTTTAATATAGCAATGGTTACTAATTAAGCCATAATATATTTTTCATTTAGTGGAAATGATTAATTGGATCAAAATTGCTTTAGTGAACTTGATATAGTTCCTTGCATTATTTAAGATAGTAATACATTGTAAAACATTAAAGTTATTAGAAATGTAGAAAAAAACTAAGGTCTCATCAAAGATTCAAGGATGTATTTAGGTAAATTTTCTTATTAAGCAAATGCTCACTATAGAGAATCTTGTAGAATTCTCTTATTAAGCCACTATCTTAGTAATAACATGATCTTCATACGGTGATATGGTATTAGATACTTAAACCATTGGCTTAATGTAAGCGGAAGATTGTTGGTTTATGTTCTACAGTCAATCGATTTGGTTGTACTTTAATGATAGCATATTTAAAGATATTCTTTATCTTGTACATATTTAAATGCATGTGATAAAGTTCATGGGATAATTATATATTGCAAATGAAATTATAATGAGATTATAATTATAAGATTTATATTACATTTATTTATTATCCCCAAATTGTCTGTAGTTATTGTTCTATTAAGACTGAACATTAATAGAATGTAAAAAGATTAACATACATTATGTTTTTCCTTATGAAGGAAGTAGTTGATCTCATAGACTAAAGTATGGAGATACTTAAACGAACATGTGGATGCTTGTTAAAGAACAAGTTCACTAAATTGATCCTATATGAGAAATCCATTTGGAACATTACTTGTATGTCTATGGAAATTCTCATTATGATGATTGTATAAATGATTCTTTGACTTGAGATCTCCAAAGTTATCTCGTATAGGGATTGTTATTTTTTGATACTACTTATGACATGTTTTAGTTAAGGATAGCTCAGTAGGTAGTCATTGAATGTAGCATAAACTATATGGAGGTACTTAAGTGATCAAGATAAGATTTATCGCCTTAAATTAATTAGGGAGAATATTCTGTTGTTCTCTATTAATATTGATTTTGAAAATCTTTTGTTAAGTTGGAATGGTGTTTTGTAAATAGTTTACAAATGTCAATAATTGAATCAATAATTAATGGTGAAAAACTAAAATGATTGAACTCAAAATATAGTTGACATTAATTTCATATCCTATGTCTAATCAAATATGATGAAATGATTGAATTATAAAAAAATCATGCACAAAAAGGTTAATCAAAACCACTTTGGCATTCTTAAATATTTAGGTGATCATAATGTGTTACTAGAAGTCAATCTTAATTTATGGATATAACTTGTTTAAATAGATAATTAAAGATACATTAAAGGATTTTAATTTATCTAATCCTAATTATAATTTAAGGATATAATTTTATATCCATTGCCAACACATTTAGGAATCTAATGGGTCCAATATAAAGAACGGGTTGAAGAAAGCCAAGATATTTTAATCAAGTTGGATTTGATTGTAAAGTTTTAAAAACTTTTATTACTAAATATGAGATATTTAATAAATAATGATCAATATGAGATGTTAGATCTTATTTGAACATAATTGGTATTTAGTTAGAATTATTTGTAATTATAATAAAATTTTAATTGAAATTATAATTAAATTTTAATTAAATTACTAAAATGTATAAAACTTATTATAAATAGGCTTATTAAATTCTAATCAAACTATCACTTCTTCCTTAATCCTCTCTGTAAGAATTACACAATTCTCTCAGCTTCTTTTGTGAAATTCATTAGAGGTTAAACAATTATGTGGCTATGATGGTCGAGATGGACCAGTTTCTAAAACAGTTCGAAGAATATGACAAAAAATAATCAAGTTTTGGAATAAATTATGGATTAAAATTCATGTTTTACTATAATTTAATTGTTAATTGTTTTATAAAATTAAAATGATCTTGTTTTTTGTAAATCAAAATATGAAAAATTTCATAATTATTTTATTATAGTTTGGATTAGATCGCGTCCCAATCTTTTAACATGAAGAGTCATGTTTGAAAAGAAAAGAAGTTTTCTTCTCCAAAACATTTGTCCATTCTTCGTCATGTATGTATATACATCTTTTCTCTGTGCAGAGTCCTTTTTTCGTTTTTCTATAATTTTTTGTGCTGCTCTTTTCAATTCATTTTTCAAAGATTTTTATAATATTGAGAAAGTAAAAACAGTCAAAATCTCGTTTTCCACAAGTCGGAAAATTATAATTTGCTTTCAATGGGTCCCTTAGGTGAAAATATCAAGTTATACGTTTCGAGACCTTCTGCACTATTTCATCTTGTTTAAAAGAGAAGACCAAAGGAACGAATACCATTTCATACTGGTCGGTACTAGCCAGAAAATAGAACAATATTCGTTCCTTTCGTACCACCCATTAATATCGATCGGTACAATTGTTTTTCATTTGATACTGGCTAGTATCTAAAATACTAGAACATACCGATCGGTACCATAAATTCTGAAAATATCAAGGACCTATTTGCAGTTTTTTAAACTTACCCTAAAAATAAATGAACCCCCCTCCCACCCCGGTGCGACTTCACTCTTCCCAACCTTCTGCCTTCCTTCTCTCTCTCTCTCTCTCTCCGACTCTCACTTCTTCACTCACCACTGCCACCGTTGACCATTCTCTAAACGACCTCCCTTGGTCTCTATCTATGCGACTCTCCATCTCCACTCTCCCGAACCTTCTTTTACCTTCCTTCTCATTTTTTTCTCTCTCTCTCACCAACTCTCACTTTTTCACTCACCATCGCCGTCGTTATCTCTCTCTCTCTCTCATTCTCCTCTTCATCTTTGACGATACTGATGATTGGTCCTTCTTCGACGATGCTACTCCCTCATCCTTCCCGATCTATGCCAGCATCAGAGAACAAAGATCTTCCCTTGGCTCCTCCCTTCGCATACCTCGAAGATGCCACCGTCTTTAACCTTCCTTCACAAGGACCACGACATCACGTCGTCGCCACTAAATGTCTGAAAGAGGAGAGAAGGTCACTGCTTGCCTAGATCTACACCCAAAGCCTCTGATTGATCACCTAACCCAAAGACCCAACCTAAAACCCGAAGCTAGTGAATTATTTTTGGGTGTGTTTTTTGAGTTTTCAAAATTTTCCTACTTAATTGCATTTTTTATTGTGATCGATTAGATCTTGGATTTGTGAATTGGTTCGAAATTGGAACTTGGTTTTGTGATTTGTGATTTGCGTGTATCTGGGTTAGACATTGGAGTTGAATAATCACAGTTTTGTCATTTGTGATTTGAATATTGGGGTTGAATTAGTTGAGTCATTCACGGTGATGTCTTGGTTTTCTGATTTGCATGGGTTGGATTGGATATTGGAGTTGAATAATTGTTTGGTTGATTTCTGGTTTGGTTATAAAGATTGGTTTAAGTTTTCAGAAATTTATGATAAGTTTTTGGATGAATGAAATGCATGGCCTTATTGATTTAGTTTGTAAATTGAAACAACTTAAATTAAAATTTTAAATTGAGAATATTAAAGTTGTAAACTAGTAAAAACTTAAATCATTAACTGACACATTCTTAATATTAGTGAAATGGTATTTCATTTTTAGTATTTATGTATTAACTTTAGGTAAATAATTAGTTGAGTATAAAATTATGCAATTGGAAATTAATAATTATTCAATTGTAGTTAATGATAGTATTTGCCTAGTCAGGTATTAGTTTTGGGTAAATAATTAATTGAGTATAGAATATGTTAAACTTGAATTATTTGGTAATATATATGTGTAGGGTATCATAAACATTTATAATAGATAATGTGTGAAAGTAGTAATATAATAAATATATCCCAAAAAGAACTTTTTTTTCCAAATTGTGAATATGTTATAGGATCCAATCATTTATACTTAGACTTATTAATGTCAATTAAAAATTGTAAAAGCAACTTATATATTTAAGAACGAAATATAGAATGGTGTATATAATATTATGATTTGTTAGAAATGAAAAAAGATTCAAAGTTTTAAATAAGAAAAAAAATTCCAAAGAAGTTATATCCTTCAACTTGATCATTATGTTATGAATATATCCTTCAACTTAATCATCATGTTATGAATAGATGTGTATGAACAATTGTATAAGATATGTTAATCATTATTTGGCAATTACGTAAATCATATGATACCCTTCAACTTGATCCTCATGTTTGAAACTTTGAATTAAAATTGTTGGAAGTTGTTAAAAATGGAAATTGCTTATGTATGTTTTGTGAAAGTTGGAAATGAAAATTGTTGAAAATTATTGAAAATGGAAATTATTGAAAATTATTAGAAATAAAAATAGAATTATGAATGTTTTGTGATTATTGGAAATGAAAATTGTTAAAAATTGTTGAAAATGAAAATTGTTTATGTATGTTTTGGATTGTTGGAAATGGAAATTGTTTTATGAATGTTTTGTGATTATTAGAAATAGAAATTGTTAGAAATGAAAATTGTTTTATGAATGTTTTGTGACTAATGGAAATAGAAATTGTTTATGTATGTTTTGTGATTGTTGGAAATAAAAATTGTTGAAAATTGTTAGAAATGAAAATGAAAATTGTTGGAAATAGAAATGGAATTATGAATGTTTTATGATTATTGGAAATGAAAATTGTTAATAGAAATTGTTTATGTTTGTTTTGTGATTATTGGAAATGAGAATTATTTTATGAATGTTCAGTGATTATTGGAAAAGTAAATTGTTGGACATGAAAATGGAAATTGTTGAAAATTATTGTAAATAGAAATGGAATTATGAATATTTTGTGATTATTGGAAATGAAAATTGTTAAAAATTGTTGAAAATGGAAATGAAATTATGTATGTTTTGTGATTGTTGGAAATGAAAATTATTTTATGAATTATGTGATTATTAGAAATGAAAATTGTTGAAAATTGTTAGAAATGGAAATTATTTTATGAATGTTTTGTGATTAATGGAATGGAAATCGTTTATGTATGTTTTGTGATTGTTGGAAATAAAAAGTGTTTATGTTTGTTTTGTGTAATTATATATGTTGAATGCTTTGAATTGTAAGTTTATGATTTATAGTGAATTGTGTTATATGAAATTGAATTGTGTGTAATGTAATCATACAAAATGAGTTATACTATATAAGATGGATATGCATATTGTGTACTAAAATTATATGTTATTTATTTTTATGTTTTATTTATTTTGATATATGCATTCATTTATTTTTACAAATAAATGGAAGAAAGTTCAAGTATTTCTGATCAACCTACTTCAGAAAGATACAATTATCCAGTTTGGGCTCATACTGCATTAATTCCTGGTATGAGGAACCATACTATTTACTTGTTTTGTAACAAACATTTAAAAGGTGGAGGAATCACCTGATTAAAAAAACATTTAGCTGGGATTGAAGAGATGTGAAACCCTGTAAAAAAGTAAGTCACGATGTGAAGTTGCAGATGAAAATATTGGTTGATGAATATCAATATGAGAGAGATAGAAGGGAAAGGTTGAATTTTGAAATTGGTAGTGGAAGTTTATTTTTTAGTTTCCGTGGTGATTTTAGAAATGATAAAGGTGGAAGTGGTAGTGATAGTGGTGGTAGGAGTACTGGTAGTGTTCCATCTCAGGTTCAAGAAGGAGTACCTGAACCTGATGTGAGGAAGAGAAGAAGGCAGGTGATTAGTTTTTTTGTACCACGAACAACTCTTGGTACCCAACCTTCAATTCGTAGTGTAATGCAATCAAGAGATGCGTCTCATAATGTCAATATGGTAGTAGTTAGATGGTGATATGATATAGGTTCGTCATTCAATACTTCTCAGTCTTATTATGTGACGCCCTAATACCCCCTGGGAGGATACGGGGGCACCACGCAGACATCATAACATACATGCATACAAAACCGAAACAAAACCAAAACATACGAAACATTCATCATGCAATCTCAATAGCTCCAAAACAGAAGCAATTTGGAGAAAACATATATCATAAAAAACTGAGCTTAAATACAACTTTTTCCAAACCAAAACTAGCCTGAATTAAGGTTATTGCAAACTTTCAAATAAATCCAAAGTCATATACATCAAAGACAAGCCAAAAACAAACTCCAAAAATACAATTTTAACAAAACAAGACTCAGACTCCATTGGCCACTGTGGTTGACTCGTCCCAGTCCTTATGTCCTGCTCTCTTAACCTACACGGGGCAAGTCCACCATGCTAAACATATAGCTTAGTGAGTAATAAGTAATCTATGCTTAAACTGACAACTAAATATACACAATCATAATATATCAGAAGCATGCATTAACAATTTATCGGAACGAATAATTCAACATATTGTATTGCATCTCAAACAGATCGTACAGAAAATAGAACTGAGTCTTAAGAGAGGGTATAAACCCTTTATAATCAGAACACAATTTCTTTTATATCAGAGTCAAACATAAATCAGAATACAAAATCATATAACTGTTAAATACATTTATAGCAGCGGGTAACGGAACTTATACAGGAGATACCATGATTGGTATCAGTAGGAGAGACATATTTCTCGATATCAGGAGACACCGAAGTGTCAATACAGGAGACACCGAAGTGTCGATACAGGAGACACCGAGGTGTCAATAGTAGGAGCAGCTGCAGACCCTTCTAGGCATGCCTATTTACCCATGACTAGGACTTGACAGTTTTAAAATCAAACAAATTCATTTCATGTTCAACATAATTAATCAATCATGGCTTTCATGCCAAAAATTCAACATATCAATCTGACAACTTTGCAAATCGTTCAATGGACCAACAATAGTAGCAAACAAAACAGTCAAAGCAAAACTATCAAATTTGACCATCTGAATTACTTACAAAAATACCATCTAAAATTACTTACAAAAGCTCCCTTATTGCCTATTGCCTCGACGTCCCGGCAATATCTGGAATCGGTCGCTCTGAGGGTTCCTCTAAAATATTCAATACAAACATATATTACTATTGTGCACAATTATGAATTCAATTATGCACACTCATGTATGATGCATGTTTATGACAAAAATCTGGGTTTCTTATCCTTAATCTTATCACGTTATCAATCATATGAAACCAAACTCAATTCCTTAATCCAGATTTATTTTACACTTAACTTTTAGGTCCACCTTTCTCTATTATTCTCATCATGTAGTTGAGGTAATTAGGTCATACTTCCTTCTATAAAGTTGTCCCTCTTTGTCTTAGGTTTCTAATGATACCAAGCTCGTCCAATTTGGTTTAGTATACTAAAAGTTATACTTAAAAGATTTCAGGATGTTCTTGAGCTTCATCAAAATTCCTATCTCAAATTCCAATCAAATTATGAAATTCTTAGAGGCATAATTAGATTTTAATCTCTTCATACAATTTGTAGCCTTATGGCTCTAGTTTACACCAAATCAAAAACCACTCCATTCAGATAACTACAGAGAAAGTTATGCCTAAAATACCAAAGTATGCTTAAGCTGTTTGGAAACTTCGCCATGGCGAGACAAAAGTTTGCCGCGGCGAACTTTCCAGATGGTAGAATTCTACGACCTTCTCTTAAAAGTTTGCCACGACGAACTCTCGACGAACTTTCACAGAACCAAAATCTTCCAAGTTGGCCATGGCGAACTTTACTACGTCAATCATCTTCTTCTTATTCCATTCTTTTCCCAGATTTTCTCACTTCCCTCTTATTCAATGAACACATAACACACTAAAACCAATTCTTCTACTTCCATTTTAGATCATCACAACTCAAACAATTCAAATCTATATTCAAACACTAAAAACCGATGCATGCATATGAAATCCTATTCAAATCTCTCTCTCTCTCTCTCTCTCTCTCTCTCTCTACTGTATTTTCCTTAATACTACATTTGTTCCATTTCTGCACTTTCCTTTCAACTTACCCAACACCCAGAAATCACCTATTCAATTCCAGATACTCTAACTGCTACACGTTCACATGCATGCATTCATTTACACAGCAAAACATCATTGCATTTACTTACTTGAATCAACAATAGCTCCAGTAGTAATTGCATTGGATGAAGGGTAATTAAGCACAAAAATTTACTTTGAAGAAGCAAGATACATAACCGAAACCAACTTGGTATTTTTTTGGTGAAAAACAAAGCCAACGAAGAACAACTCCAGCTGCAGCTTCCCTTCCTCAAACACGTGTATATTTTGCATGTAATTCACGTGTCATCTAATTAAGACTACCACATGTCACCACAAATGTAAGCCACTTGCCAATATTAAATCAGTCCACGTGTCACACTAGGATTGGTCCAAATTTCAATATTTTTTCAAAAATTCCAAAGTAATACCAATACTTTCCAAATAAATTTTCATCACTAATAAACCACAATTCTCACCTTAATTAAAATTCTAAATCAATTACACCCGGAAAGTCATGAATGCATGCACAAAAATTTTATATATCTAAAATGCTTATGCACAAATAAGTAGATATTTAAATATGTAAATCATAAAATGTTCTGAATTTTCTTAATAATCTAACCCCTAGCATGGGGTGTTACATATTATTATCAACCTATGATGGATGCAATAGTCTCTTATAGTCCAGGATACAAAGGTTCTTCGATTGATGACTTAAGAGGTAAACTTTTGAGCTGTTCTGTTTCTAAAATCAGAAGTTATTTGGCTGGAAGAAGAGTGAACTGGTGTACTTATGGATGTTTAATCATGTGTGATGGTTGGATAAATAGGAGACAAGAGCCTATTATAATTTTTTTTGGTTTATTCTACAAATGACTCTATGTTTTTGAAATCTATTGATGCATCTGACCTTATTAGAAGTATGGAGAATTTGTTTGCGATGTTTGATAAAGTTATGAATGATGTAGGGCTGGAAAATATTGTTTAGTTTATTATTGACAATGATTCCGCTTATAAAGCGACAGGAAAAAGGTTGCATAATACGTATAATTCATTTTTTTGGACTCTTTATGATGAACATTGCATTGACTTAATGCTGGAGAATATAAGGATCCTAGGTATTTTCTTGTTATTGATGAGATTATGCAGAAAGCTAAGAAGGTGAAAAAGTTCATTTATAATCTTGCATAAGGTATTGAATTTGATAAGAAAGGAATTTACCAATGGTAGGAATTTTTGTCGTCTTACTGTGACAAGATTTGCAACAAATTTTTTATCACTTTAGTCTTTTGTTTCAATGAAGAAAGAATTATGACAAATGTTTACAAGTCATAATTGGATTGCTTCTCAACATGCTAGGTCTAATGCTAGAGTGGAGGTTTATAATATTATACTGGAAGATAGATAATTTTGGTCTCAATGCCAATTTGTTATATGAGTTTGTGAACTTTTGGTGAGGGTGCTTCACTTGGCTGATAGTAAAGAAAAGCCAACAATGGATTATATTTTTTATACCATGGAGAGAGTGACGGAAGCAATCAAGGCCAATATAAAACATAGGTCTTCTTTATATACACCATATCTTTCAATCATTAATGAGAGAAGGGAAAGACAACTTTCATCTTTATTGTTTACAGCTGGGGCATTTTTGAATCCTAGTGTCTATGTTAAAGCGGATCTCACAAAGCAAGTTGAAGTTAATTGAGGAATGCTTTTAACTATTACAACAATTGTTAGCATTGACGCGATGCAAGATCTTTTAAGCTCACAAATGAAGCTTTACAAGTTGTCTTATGAGGATTTTAGAATGTCGATTGCTATTCGACAAAGTGGAAAACTTTCTCCAGGTATTAGTTATTTCTTTTTTCTTTTTTGCTAAAAATTAATTATCACTTTATTTTGTTTATAACATTACTTTTGTTATCTTATGACTTACAGTTTGTTGGTGGGATCAATTCAGAAATGATGTTCCAGAATTGAAAAGATTTGCAATTCAGATTTTAAGTCAATGTGTGAGTGCAACAGACTGTGAACGAAACTAGAGCACATTTGAATTTATCCACTCAAAGAAAAGGAATAGATTAGAACATAGGAGGTTGAATGACTTGGTTTTTGTTTGCTACAATTTAAAGCTTCGAGAAAGATATGTTATTATCATTATTAATTTCAATATAATTTCTTATAATTTTCTAATAATTAAATTTAATTGTTTACTAGGAGCCTTAATAGCACAAGTAATTCAATTGATCCAATTTCCATTGATAATATGGGTTTCTGAAGAACCGAATTTGGTAGATGTTAGTGACTTGAAAGATAATTTTAGATGAGAAAGCATTGACATGTGATTTGGTGTATTAAATTTGAATGATAATAATGATGAAGCTTCTCTCAATAATTAAGATTTTGTACTAAATAATAACTGAGGTCAGTGCAGTTATAGCGGGTATCTTCTCATTGACGATTGAATTTCATTCCAGGTTTTTGTTTTTCGTCTTCTTTTAATTTTACTTATATTTGATGTTTATGTTAAATTTTATATATGTAATGTAACTGTAAATATTTTTGTTTAAGGTTTAATTTCTACTTGATTGTTTATTCGTCATGAGCTCTTTTGTAATTTGTAATAGTTAAGGATATTTACTGTTCTTTTTATTGCATATTTTGATATAATTATTATTTACTAAAATGATGAAATTGTATTATTGTAATATTTTAAATACTTTGTATTATTCTTAATTTTATATTTTTATAATGATGATTGTCTTTTTATATTAATTGGGGTTATTATTTATATGTGAAATATTTAAAAATTATTATTATTTCATATTAATTGTGATTATTATTTATTATTATGATTTTTAGAGTATAAACTTGTAAAGTATACAGTACAACTGTATAATATATCAATGAATTATTTTGCAAATTTAAAAAATTTTAAGGATTATTTTACAAATTTAAAAAATTACTCAAAACAGTACTCAATATTGACGAATACTGATATAACACTATACTAAACTTAATCTGATGCTAAATTCGATACAGTATTCACAAATTTAAATAAGACCAAGACTTCGTTTAACTTTGTTTCTTTTTTTAAAATATAAAATGGAGAAAAGCGAGGCCTAAACAATGGCCTTAGGGTAAAGACCTCGTACATATCCTCTAAAAGGATAGTAAGATATCCCGAAGGAGGAGACTGTAAATAAGTAACTCCGAAACCAAATTGCATCGCATGAAAAGCTAACCAATCAGTGCAACGATTTCCTTCTCGGAACATGTGGTGGAAGTGAACCATCCAGGGTTGATCGAGAAGAGCCCGAATAACTTGTACTAGTGACGTGTTATTGGATGTCCTCGAGCTTGAAGATGAAATAATATTAATGACTTCCAAAGAGTCGACCTCTAATTCAATCCTCCGATAACCCATATCCTATGTCATTGTCAAACCTAAATAAACTTCCCATAACTCAACATCCAAGGTGGAGCACAATCCAATAAGATGGACAAATCCTCCTAACCAAATTCCCGAGTTGTCTTGAAGGAGCCCCCTAACGGAAGCATGCCTATTAACCCTTCATTGAGCCCCATTTGTGTTTAATCTTATCCAACCCTCTCCCAGTTTCTCCCAACCAACACTCCTAATGCTATTAATAGCTAGACCGACTACAGCTCTGGACATAATAATGCCTGCTTGCATAACCCTGATTGCATACTCTATAACAATATCCTTACTAGCAACTAGCCAGGAGAAATCATTCTTAAATAAACTTTTGTTCCTCCAAAGCCACAGGAACCAACCCCCCATATAATGGACCACCATAAGCCACTGACCTCTACTTGCCTTGAAAATTTTGAAATAAGCCACGTCAAAGTGTTAAGACTACAGAAATGCTCCATATATATATCCGATGAAAACTGTGACCAAAATTGGCGCACTCTAGGACAGTTTCTAATAGAATGTATACAAGATTCAAGATTACCACAATAAGCGCACGTGTCATCGGTAGCAAGATGTCGATAAGTACATTGTTGATTAGTCAATAGTTTTCCTTTGGCAAGCAACCATAAAAAGGATCGGATACATTGCGGACCATGCCATTTCCATATCAAAGTCCACAATTTGTTATTGCCAACATCACCTATATTATTAATTAACTTGTATGCATATATTGTTGAGAAGGACCCATTGTGGGCTGGAGCCCACACCATATGATCTTTGTCAAATTCAAGTTTCAGAGTCATAATGCTGGTGATTTTCATGCACACTGAGGGTGGGAGGAGGTTTTGAAACTTCTCCCAGCATCAATTCCCGTCAGTGCTCATAAACCCACTCACCATTGCGTATAACATACCGTCAGGGATCTGATTAACTGTCAAAAGAGCTAGGGACTCTCCATTATCAACCCAATTGTCTATCCAGAACCATACATAATTGCCATTCCCTACGTGCCATCTAGTGCCGGCAAGGACAAATTTCCATATGGTAGAGATGCCTTTCCAAACCGATGTAGCTCCTCGACTCTCCAACACTTCAGGAAAATGCAAAGGATCAAAATGATATTTGGCTTGAAGTATCTATACCCATCAGGCCGAAGGATTAAAGATTAACCCCCAGCCATGTTTAGTAAGCAAAGCGTCATTAGTAGAGCGAATACTCCGAATACCAAGGCCTGTAGACTTCTTGGGTTTGCACACCTCTTCCAAGTTCATAAGATTAACCTTCCTTCGGCCTTCCTTCAATCCCCATATGAAATCATGCATAAGGTGCTCTATATCATCATAAAGCTTCCTGGGCAGTTGCACTGTTTGCATGGTATAAACTGGTAAGGATGTAAGCACCAATTGAGTTAGGGTGACCCGACCTGCAAGGGAAGGAAATCGAGCACTCCAGTCAGCTAGTTTTTGTTGAGCTTTATCCAGGATGTATTGATATGTTTGCCTCATTGATCATTCATGAATTAATGGTACTCCTAGGTACTTTCCAAGGTTTGTAGTGAGCGGGAAGCCCAATTGCTTACTAAGAGTACAAGCTCGTGGTCGAGGAATATTCTGTGAAAAGTACACTCTAGACTTGACCTTGTTGATTTTCTTTCTTGAAGCCATACAACATGTATGGAGAACTTGGGATAGTAGATCTACCTGGTCCATGGAAGCCTCTGCAAACAGGATGAGATCATCGGCAAAGAACAGATGAGAGATAGTAAGACTGCCCCTACTCAGCCTAATCGATTTCCAAGATTCCTATGAAACCTCTGAATGAATAAGATATCCTAACCTCTCCATACATAGTACAAATAGGTAATGGGATAAAGGATCTCCTTGCCTGATGCCTCTAGTCGGATTGAAAGTTTTAGATAATTCGCCATTCCAACAGACTGTCATTGATACTAAGGTAACACACTTCATAATCAAACTGATCAGATTCATTGGTAGACCGATATCGATTAACGTATGCAGTATGAAATCCTACCGTAATCAATCGTAAGCTTTCTCCAAATCTACTTTGATAGCAATAATCCCAAATTTCTTATTCTTCTTCCTTATGAAGTGGATAACTTCCTGTGCAATAATAATATTCTCTGTAATTAGATGACCTGGAACAAAGCTGCACTGATGAGGAGCTCCTAGATGATTTAGGAAGGGTTTTAATTGATTCACGACAACCTTGGTGACAGTTTTATATAGAACTGTACAGAGGCTAATCGGTCGAAATTGTGTGAGGGACACTAGAGATTGAACTTTTGGGAGAAAAATAAGAATAGTGCGATTCAGTTCTGACTCCCATTGTTCATGCTTGAAAACCTGTTGAACATAGGTAGACATCGATTGTTCCACTACTTGCCACTGTTTTTGGAAAAATAGTGCATTGAAACCATCAATGCCGGGAGGCTTATTGGCATCCATCTCAGAGATAACTTGCTTGAATTCTTCATATGTAACAGGTGAAGAGAGAAATGCCAGCTCATATTCTGTTAGCTATGGAAACTCTCCTACTATAAGAAAGGTGGACATCCGACCATTGTCTTCCGAATAGAGGTGGTGAAAATAATCCTTTACGTAGCCTCGCCATGTCTGAGGATTACTGATCATTGCACCATTATCGTCTTTTAATTTTTCAACCTTTAATCTCTTCCGCTTGGCCATAGTCACCGTATGGTAATACTTAGTGTTGCTAAACATCGGGATTGTTGGTGCCAATATAATTCCTCTTCATACAAGACTTGGATTAGATCCTTGTGAAGCTTCTTTTCTAAGTCCAAGAGAGACTTTAAGTCGCGTCTATCCAGTGCTTTTTGTATGCCTATTAACCTAACCAAAAGTTTGCTTTTTTGAGAGAATATGTTTCCAAAATCTGTTTGACTCCACTCCCTTACCTTGTCGGCAAAATGAGTAATAGATGTAAAGAAGTGCTGTAAGTTTGGATGCTAATTTTCCTCTACGAACCGATGGAAATGTTCATTAGCTAGCCAAGCTTATTAAAAACGAAAACTCCTTGTACCCTTAATCTACTTCGAGGCCCTATGAAATGACACAAGCAAAGGTCAATGATCTGAACCTAGAAATGGCAAGTGAGACATCGTGGCATTGGGGAAGGATGCCATCCAAGTGGACGAGCGCAGTGCTTTATCCAGTTGAGCTTTGACATATCCCCATTGCCAGGTAAATTTTGGGTCCTCGTAACCAAGGTCATGTAAACAACAAGCATGAACACACTCCTTAAAAACCTTGCTAACAAAAGGAGTGAGTCTGGAACCACCCCTTTTATCGAAGCCTTCTAGTTTAGCGTTGAAGTCTCCTCCTACGAGCGATTCCTTAGAGGTAAGTCACGCTATTTATTTTAAACCTTCCCATAAGTACCTTTGAAGATGATACTGGGGGCTAGCATATACTGCGGTAAAAAGAAACTCCATGCCTGCAAACTTTATATTGGTGTGAATGAATTGCTGATAGGCAGCCAAAATGGTGACCTCCAGCCGAGATTTCCATAAAATCCAAATCCCTCCAACAAAGCCAGTTGCCTCTACATGAAAGGAATATTCAAACTCAAATTTTCCAATTACTGAAGTAGCTCGCGAGCCGCTAATTTTTGTTTCCACCAACACCACCATCAATGGGTTATATAGTCGAATATAATTCTTTAAGATAGGTTGAAACTCCTTTTCACCAGCCCCATGACAGTTCCACAAAAGAATAAACATAATGTCTAAAGTTTGATATTGGATATTGCCCTCCCTTATCATGGAGTGTGTCCTTGAGAACCCACGTCAGTCTTATTATATCATGGAGTTAGAGGTACTACTTCCTCTACCGATCCTTGAGCCCCTTAGTCTGTGTCTATCCATATCTCCCCATCTGCAGGATTTGGTAGTTCGGAAGGAGGTAAAAGAGTTGAATCATTGCAAGCCTTCGGAGGAGAATTTGTATCCCCATCCGACTCAACCATCTTCGCACCACATCGCATCTGCACCTCGTGGAATAAAGGAGGGCTGATCGCATATGACCGTCGTATGTGAAGAAAGGGTGACAGCTGCATGGTTTTGTTGTGGACACTGCATGGATTGCACTCTCACATCTGATTCAGTAAAAACTTGTCTAACATTGGGCGGCTCATGTTGTTCCTTTCGGGCCGACCCTATCCGAACTGCCAGTTTTGCATGTTGTTTTGTAAATGAATTATTCTTAGGTCCCTTTGAAGTGGATCCCTGCTCGTGTGAAGAACGCCCAAGCGCCCCCACTTGCGTGCTAAAAGGCATGTAATTCTCCGATCTTTGTATTTGACGCTTATGCCCCCCAGCTGGAGATCAATCACGATTATTGTCTTAGATATTGCTATGATTTAATATCACGAACCTTGATCCTTGGGCACCAGCTAGAGTCCCCTTGATGTGAGATGCGCTTTGTTCGAGGTGTCAGGTTTTTGGTTGGCATGTACACCTTTGGACCTAAATCCATGGGTCGTATGCTTCATGTGTTGCTTCCTTCATCGGCCCCTCAATAGTAACCAGATTTTGGTGCTCAGTCATTGGTTCCATTGACGCAGTGTGAGGAAGAGTTGTCCCTTTGAGCCTGGATTCGTGTGGAGCATTTTACCAATGCATGCCCTACCATACCACACAAATAACACACCTGTGGGAGGCCTTCATATGCCACTTTAATCTCCTCGTCATCTAGTGCCACTCGTGAGCAAAGGGGCTGACCGAGATCTACATCCACCCCTACTCACGGAAACTTACCCTGCTCAACATTTCTGGTGGGAACATTGATCTTAATAATAGTGCACATAAGATTACCCAGAGTCGTGAGAATCATCGGATGATAACGCGACATGGGTAACTTTAGGTTTCGAATCCATAGAACTGCCCTAGTTACCTCATCCTGAGAAGGGCGGAAGTGGGGTTGCCATTGTTGCACCGCAAGGACATGGCCTAGAATTACCCAGGGGCCCAGCATAAGAGCGTGGAGGAAATCTTCGCCTTCAAGGAACTTTACTAGAAAATATTCGTTATCCGAATCTACCATTTTGATAGGTCCAGATGGTTTCCAGAGGGAACGGAGGCAGGAATAAAGCATCTTGTAACCAATTTTTCGACCCAGGAGTTTGATGATTACCGCCCTTTTCCACTATTTGTTCAAGTGAGATTTAAAGGCTGACGATAGTTCCATCCCACTTCCAGACTCTCCGGTCACCCTCGTTATATCACCTTCCTCAACTTCGATAGGATCATCCTTAGGCCATACAGGTTCGGTTTCCTCTTCCTCTTGTGTAACTCGTAAGAAACTCCAGTAATGGAGTGAACGATCGGAGAAGAGAATGAGAAATGGGTTGCTCTTCTTCTCTGTTAGGACCCGATCCGGGAACCGGATCCCAACCGAAAAACAGAAAACGAAAAACGGAATGCGGAAACAAAGTACAAAGCGGAGGCGAAAATAGCGGAGTCAATCGAATCAGTACGAATCAAAAGCGCTTGCGAAACAAAGTACGAATACCAAAATACGGAAGCAAAATACAAATCGGATTACACCTTCCGACATCCCGGAAAAACACAAAGTATAGAAAACTTATCGCGTTGGATTACCTCGACTAACCATCCGAAATCCGGTATTTTTTTTCTTATTCATTCCTTTTCTCTTTACTTAATCACATTCAAATCATAATCAATCCATACAATTCCCAAAAATTTCATCAATCATAATCAATCCATACAATTCCCAAAAATTTCATCTTCTTAACTAAAAACCCATCTTTAACAAACTAACTTCTTATTCTTATTCTTATCTTGACCCGATTTTTACCGAAAATCGGGCAGCATAACGGCTGTATTTTGACAGCCCAAAAAATTTCTGCAAGGAAAAATACACTTCTAATACACAA
>JANIJH010000127.1:0-13330 GCA_024520975.1 Erythroxylum areolatum
CCAATATTAGAAAATCAATAATGGCACTCTCCAAATAATTTTTCAAACCCATTAACCTCATTAATCACAATAAAATTTCCTTAGGCCCAATTACCGGGAATTATCATGAATGCATGACCAGTAATTTCATGTGCACAGATTTCACTGGTTACTAGTATCAGTGTGCATGGACAGTCCTTAGTCGTTCCAATCCATCTCATCCTCTACCAAATTTACTATTTTACCCTTCCTGTCGGGGTGGGATGTTACAACCGAGCTTGTAACCATAGTTACAGGTTAAATCGGATTACCGATCCTTATTTGATTTGGGTAGTCATAATGTCTTGCTAAAGGCCACTTATGAGTTATGGGCCTTGAAGTGTGATCAAGCCCATTGCCAACATCAAATGGGCCTACAGGGTCGCACACAAAGAGTCATGTGATCTGGGCTTATTCTCTTGGGCCTAATTTATTAGGCATTGAATAAATATATGTCGATATATTCGTTAGGCTAGATTAAAATAAGTTGTCGGATTTTTATTATATGAGATATAATATGGGCCAAAACTTATTAGACTTCAATAATTCTAATGGGTTTAGGATTATGATGTTCTTATTCCTAATAGGAATAGGAATTAGGATTTCTCTATAAATAGATAAACTTATGTCTCATTAGACGAGAGACAAAAATCCTAGCCACCTTCGTTCTTCTTTCGTGAGAACAATTATGCGGCGTTTAAAAAGAGTTTTTGAACGTGTTAGCACACATTAGCTGCTGCTCGGATCGTTCATCCTCGTGTGGATACCAGTAGAGGACGTTCGTGCACTTCAGCGTCTACAAATCCAAAAAAGAAACAAATACCAATCCATGTCAAGAGGTAATTTCGTACATGTTATAATTTTCGGTTATACTTCTTGTTGTATAGGATGGTCCATTCTGCTGCGTATTGTGAATACCAAGGCCATAGGTGATCCAACACATGATCATTCAATCTCAAATCATTCATCATAAATATTTCATTTACAACTACCCATGAAGATTAACATGCTATTACTTGATTTACTCAAAGTTTCTTTAAAATCTCCAAGAAACGCTAGCTTTCCATGCATCACACAATCATCAACATGGAGGAGGAGTAGGTTAGGTTTTCTAGTGGTAAGATGATGAAGATAACAAAAATGGAAGTAGCAAGTGAAGGATGAGAGCAAGGTTCAGTGTTAATGCTTGGAGAAGAAAGTGTCATAGATGAAGAAAAAAAATGAAGAAGGGAGCATAAGTAAAAAAAATAAGGGGTGAAAGACCATGAGACGGTCTTTCAATTAGGAAAAATCATGAAAAGCAAGGTAATAAATGCTTGGTGAGTGTCATGACATGTGCCATGACACTTACCACTTAAATAACCAATTTCTTAAACTAACTAATGTCTCTTATTATCTTGTCCATTTGTCGCCAAATCTCCAAACTATTTATAAATTTTTTGCTATTATTTGACTCTTATTTCTACTACCACTTATCAATTATCTTGCTACTTGACATTTTTCTTAGTCCAGAAACACCCAAAATTTTAGAAATTTTCTAAATTTCACCAAAATTTCCAATCAATAAATATTATCACCAAATCAATTTTCAACACATATAAATCACAATTCTCTATATAATCACGTTTATAAATCAATCATATTCGAAAAATATCAATGAATGCATGTACAATCATTTTAATTTGTGCAATGAGTAATAATCACATGTGTGTATATGTTATATTATGCATGAGAATAAAATGTACTTTCTAACTTCTTAATAAACTCTCATGTACACCATTCTAGGATTCTAACCCTTAACATGTGATACGGGACGTTACATGGTTACCATAAACTTGTCATTCGTAGCAAAATTTGTTAAAGATAACTCTTGTCTTTGAATTTAATCCCCTTGGTTGTATTGTAAAGAATCACCAGCTTAAGATATTACTTCTTATGAGTTTCATCCATAATAATCTTTACCTTACGACGATTCCCGTACACTTTAAAAATCTAGTCAAATTTATAGTTACTCCAACTTCACTCGATCTATGGCATCAACGCCTTACCTATCCATGTAAGTCTACATTATCTAGTTTATCTAATGCTTTACAAATTAAGTCTCATATCATAAATCTTTGTACCTCTTGTCTTCAAGGAAAAAGTATTTGCCTTTCTTTTCATTATCATCTTGTATCTCTACACATCCTTTATATCTCCTCCATTATGATATTTGGGAACCATCCTTATTATTATCTCTCTTTGGTTATCATTATTTCATCATTTTTGTTGATGAATTTAGCCGATATACATGGATATTTCCTTTAGCTTATAAATCTCATGATTTGTAAGCTTTCAAATTTTCAATACTGTCATTGCAAATCTTTTCTCTACCACCATTAAAATATTTTAATGCGATGAAGCTTCTGAGCTCATCAAAGGTGCCTTTGCGTAATATCTCACTACATATGACATCATCTATTGTATCTCTTGACCTTTATACTCCTTAATAAAATAGTTTTATTGAATGAAAAAATTCATCATATTATTGAAACATGTCTCACTCGTCTTCTTTGTGCCTCTCTCCCCAAGACCTTCAGATTTGAAGCCTTGTCCACTGTTGTTTATGTCATCAACTTATTACCCACACTTGGTCTTTACCATAAGTCTCCTTTTGAAACCCTTTTTTATCATAAACTAAATCTCTCTCATTTCCATGTTTTTGGCTGCACATGTGCCCTTTTCTGGTTGTTACTTGTCTTGACAAATTGACACTAAAGTCTACTTCATATGTGTTTCTTGGTTATGACTCTCAATATAATGGATATCACTGCTTTGATCCTATAACTTAACAACTTTACATCTATGGTCATCTTTGTTTCCTTTAAATTTTATTTCCTTATGTAAACAACCCTCTTTTTGTTTCACCACTTTCTTCTACCTCCTTCATTTTCTTACCTTTGCCATTTAACCCAATTTCCTTTAGTACTCCTCATGTTTCCCCTCCAACCCCGTTACCTCTACTGTCACATCCAATGATTGCATAGACTTGTGATCAAACATGCGTTTCTCAAATCTTTTTTGACTATATCAAATACTTATTTTACCATTACCGCCACCCTCATGATATTGATCTTATATACTTCACTCAAGTTAACAAATTTTCTTCCTTACACCAAGCCATATTTAAAGAGTTCACTGCTCTTCATTATAACCAATATGGATGCTTATTCCTCCACTATCTGATGTCAACATAGTTGTTTATAAATTGATGTTTCTCATTAAAAGAATTTTTAATGGTTCTATTTAGTGATATAAAGCTTGTTTATTTACCAAAGGCTATCATCAAGCTCTAGGCATTGATCACACTGACAATTTTAGCCTTATTGGTTCATATTATTCTCACTTTTGCTGACACAATGAAAAAATAAATAGACACAATTCCAATCTAAGACTTATAAGATAAATTTTTTTAAAGATAAATAAATTTTATTAATGGAGAGTTATGTTAATCTCTCCCAAAAGTTGTTTAAATAGGTTTATATAAACTCTAATTCATCTTAAAGACAAAATAGGAAACTCTAACTTATCTTAGGAATAGTTCTAAATAAAATAGGAAAAGAATCAAAGAGATTGAGCAAAATAGGAAATAAGAAACAAATAAAATAAAATTGGTTCAAAATCTAGCAAAGAGGGATGTTGATTAAGGCATTATCACGTGCTAGTCAATATCTCATTCCGCTTAAAGACAAAGAAACACAGAAAGGAACGTTATATAAACATGATCATGTAATAGTGAATGTCACAATCAGCCCAAGAATTCAAATGCCTCATCATTCACCTTCATTTGTTAAACGACTCAACCTCAAGTTATTATTAGCATATCCAAACTCTGTATCTAAAAGAAAAGAGAAAGATTAGCAACATAAAAGGTTAAAGAGATATTACCCATCCATAGGGGTAGTTTAACAATGTAAGCATTGTCATTAATTTTCCTTTTAATTCTAAATGGATCATACTTTTTTATTATAGTTTAAGATGACCTCTAGTAATTTAATTCTTGCTTAAGAAAACCATAACTTCATCTCTAACATTAAACATTTAAGGTTTGTACTTCTCATTGGCTCTTTCAATCTTCTTCTTCACCTCTACATAAATCTTTTATACCTAGCAAATTCGTTTTGTGCAATTAAGAAATCCAAAATTTTCATTTTGTCACGAAATATGCATCTTACCAAATTACCAAAAGTCATATTCACCACCTCTGCATAGTTACTAGTTTGGGGGTGTGCAATGCTAGCACATTTAAAAGAAGGATCAAATAACCCTTGTAAAGTCCTCCAAAAGTGACTCAAAAGCTTATAGTCGTGATCAGAAGTAATGGATTTAAGAGCATTATGGAATTGCTCCACTTCTCTAAAGAATGGCTTGGCAACTGAGGTAGCATCTGCCATCTTCTTTCAAGGGATAAAATGTGTCATTTTAGAAAATATGTCCATAAGCACAAAGATAGAATCTATACCTCTTTATGTTCTTAAAAGCCCCAACAAGAAATTTATAGACAAATCCTCCCAAATAGTATTAGGAACTGGCAAAGGCATGTACAAACCAGCATTTGAACCATATCCCTTATAAACTTGACAATCTTAGCACCTCTCCATAATAGTAAAATATCTCTCCTCATTTTCGACCAATAATATCTATTTCTCACCTCTTCAAGATTATCACAGCCAAGGTAACAGTATAACTCCTTTAAATATTCAAAACCCTCAACCTCTATACTCAAAGTCTTTATTATAGTCATGCTTTTACTTAATGCATCAGCAACCACGTTACTCTTACCCATCTTACGCATCAATTTATATAGGAACTTATCAATAAAACTTGACCATCTAGGATGCATCTTCGTTCTTAAGTGCCTTTGACTTCCTAAATGCTTCAAAGCTTAATGATCAGTGTACAAAATAAACTAGTTCTTGATTAAATAATATTTATGTTGAGATGTCAAGTGTGAGTAGGAATCTCATATTGGAAAAAGATGGAACTAGTGAAGGGCATATAAGTGACAAAGGCTCATAAACCTAATGCCTTAAGGTTTTGGGTTGAACTGTGGTGTCAAAGCCCACGAGTATGTTCCCTCACTAGATCCATGATATAAATCGCCCACAAAAGTAGGCTTCCTAGATCTAACAAGTGATATCAGAGTTGATAGTTCAGCAATAAAGGAGTATGGAGATAGTAATCAAATCTTGTAGTTGCCTCCCCACGAAGAAGAGTAAGGAGACTCCTGGTAGGCCCAGACCAGTTAAGTAGAAGGGCTCTTGGTAATGACATATACTCAAGTTGTTAAGAAAAAGGTAGAAAAAGGCTTTCACTCAAAGGGAAGCCCGAACCTAATGTGGAAGTTCACACTTAAGGAGAAGACTGTTGGGATGTCAAGTGTGAGTAGGAATCCCACATTGGAAAGAGATGGAACTAATGAAGGACATACAAGTGAAAAGGACTCATAAATCTAATGCCTTAAGATTTTGAGCCAAATTGTGATGGCAAGCTTATAAGTATATTCCCTTACTAGATCTATGATGTAGATCTCCCATAAAAGTAGGCTCCCTAGATCCAAGTAGCCTAATTTTACCTAGCATAATATAACTTTCACGAAAGAATACTATTGTCTTTTTCTCTTGGACATCACAACTCTAATCCCAACTCCATTAGTATCAAATTTTATTTCAAATAACTTATCAAAATCTAAGAAGGCTATAATAGGTGCAATACATAATTTTTCCTTAAGTGATACAAAACTCTACTCTGATTCTTGTTCCCATTTAAACTTTTCCTTCTTAAGACACACGGTAATAAGATCCATAATGCTACTAAATTTTGGATAAATCACATACAACATGTCATTAACTTGTGAAAACTCCTAACATCCCCAATATTCTTAATTGTAGGGCATTCTTTAATAGCTCTCACTTTCTTTTCATCCACTATCACTCCAAGTTTCCCCATATTAAAACTAAGGAGAAACAAATTTCCAGACACAAAAGTGCACTTCTTCAAATTGGCATACATTTTTTTCCTTCAAGACACCAAACACACTATGCAAGTGATCTAAGTTATCCTCTTTTGACTTGTTATAGATAAGTATACCATCAAAGTACACTAGAAACTTACCTAAAAAGGATTTAAGCATTTGATTCATCAACCTCATAAAAGTGCTAGGAGCACTAGTTAACCTAAAGGCATCACTAACTATTTCTACAACCTATCTTTTGTATTAAAGGCATTTTTTCACTCACCCACAAGCCTAAATCAAATTTGATAGTAATCACTCCTAAAATCAATCTTAGAAAATGTCACTGCCCCACTTAATTAATCTAACTTATCTTCTAACCTAGGGAAAATAAATTTATACCTAGTAGCAATCGTGCTGGTGGCTCAAATATCCATACACATCCTCTAACTACCATCTTTCTTGGGTATAAGTCAAGTAGGAAATTGAGCATGAGCCATACTCTCTTTAATATGCCCTTTCCTAATCAGTTCCAAACTTTCTACCTCAAGATTTCATTTTCCTTTGGACTTGTATGGTAGTGAAATAAATTAGGTAAACTAGCTCCAGGAACCAAATCAATATGGTGTTGGATATCTCTCATGAGACGTAATCTATTGGGTAGCTCACCGCATATTACATCTCTAAATTTTTCTAAAATTGGTTGTAGTTTTAAAGGAATCTCCTCTTCTCTCTTTTCACTCTTTTCTTCCCTTTCACTATCAACAAATGCAGCTCCTTTGTTTCTTTCATCTCACTTACAAAACTTCCCCTATTACTTTTCAATTCTAACAATGGCTTCTTTGTTCATTAGGTTTCATCTTTCTCTTTTACTAAGTTATACTTCACACCATTCTTCATAAATTGATAAATATTCTCCCTACTCAAGTGATATGCATCAATATCATATTACCATGGTCTACTAAAAAAATTGGCATACATTCATAGCAACAACATCATAATAATGTTCATCTGAATATTTGTCAATAGTAAATGACACCTTACATGTTTCTGTGACACGAATATTACTAATAATGGCAATCCATATGATGATGTAGGGTTTAGGATGAGGCTCAGTTAGTAACTTAAGTTTCTTGGCCATCGATTTACTAATGACATTCACTTGGTTACCTAAAACGATTGGTGTCATTGTCGAACTTTTGCTCCTCTCTAGAAATCATTAATCCTATACTAACTCCAACAAATTCGTCTTCTTCTCCCTTGAGGTATTTATGATATTCCCCATCCGGCCTATAGTCCTCTTCCTTAGAATCTCCTCCTACCTACTCCACTATGTTGACAAACTTTGGCTTCTGACATTCATTAGAGCAATGGCCTGGTTCCCTATATTTAAGGTACTTTTAAAAAGTCGATTTAGAATAAGGGTTAGTGGGTTTAGTAGTTGGTAGCTTGTTTGCTGAAATTTTTGCCATTATTATTTATTATTTTGCTAACACATGTGTGGGTAGAGCTAACAACCTCTTTTCCCTTTTAACTTGTCACTATCACATTATTCCCCATTCTCCTATAATTCCTTGAAACCCATTTAAATCCCAAATTTATCCTAAATTGTCGGTTTCAAACCCCTCAAATACTAAGTAACTTATTATGGTTCACTTTTTGCCAAATTATTTCGATTTGTCAATCTTAAAAACTTAGCAGTATACTCATAAATAGTCCTACTCCCTTGAATAAAGTTGTGATAGGTATTGAACAAATATTGCTCATAATCTAAAAGGCATAATATGTCTCTTTAATAATCATTGCATCTTTGCCAAGTTAGATTGGAGCTCACCTCTCTCTTTGTCTATTCTCCTTTAATTGATTCCACTAAACAATGACTACCCCTTAAGTCGATAAGTAACTAACTTTACCTTCCTCTTATTTAGAATTTCAGTATAATCTAAGAATCCTTCTACTTCTTCTAACCAATCCAAAAAGGCTTCTATATCAAGGTCACCACTAAAAGATGGAATATTTACCTTTAGTCTATACTCATATTCACGCTTACATTGTCTACATTGATATCTTCTTGGAATGATTTTCTCATCATTGTTGTAATCATCAACTCTCATAAAAAGTGCTAGAATTTGAGGTCTTCCCTGTCAGCTGTTTTCTCAAATCTCCAGTTATTATTACCTTGTATTAATATTTACAAATATACCATGATTGTAGCTAAATGATTTTCAATATTGAGAATAACTGTCTCATGTTCTTCGATTCTTCTCCAAAAATCAGGTAATCCTTAAACACCATCATTAGGATTATTTTCCATTGTCAAAAAGAACAAGCTTTATGAGATTCAAAGCTCTGATACCTGACTCATCGAAATTTTAAAAAAAACATAACGCCAATCCAAAATTTATATAATAAAAATTCTCGAGAAAAATAAATTTTATTTATGGAGAGTTATGTTAAATCTCTCTAAAAAGTTGTTTAAATAGGTTTACATAAACTCTAATTTACCTTAGGAAGAGTTCTAAACCAAATAGAAAACTCTAGCTCATCCTACAAAGAGTTTTAGATAAAATAAGAAAGAAATAAAAAAGATTAAGTAAAATAAGAAATAATTATATATATATATATATATATAAACAAATAAAATAAATTGGGAAATTGTTAAAAATCTAATAAAGAAGATTGTTGGTTAAGGTGTGATCATGTACTAATTAATATCTCATTATGCCTAGAGAGAGAAATTTAGAGATGAATGTTGGATAAGACATGATCACGTGTTAGTGAATGTTCCAATTTGTCCAATAATTCAAATACCTCATCACTTGCTTTTCATTACGATTGGTTTGTTTGTTAATTTGACATCAATAATGCCTTCCTTTATATCATCTCCATGAACTAGTTTTCATGTCTCAACCTTTTGGTTTTATGGATCCTTACCATCCCAGTTATATCTTTTGTCTTACAAAGCTCTCCATGGTTTGAAACAAACTCCTTGGGTTTGATTCCATTGATTGACTCAAAAGCTTCTTAAGCTTGACTTTGTCTCTTCCAAGTCTAAAACCTTTTTGTTTCTTCACATTACCCCCCTTATACACCAATTTTCTTTCGATTTATGTGGATAATATCTTAGTTACAAGTTCTTTAAAATCCTTTATTACCTCTCCTATTTGTAATCTCAAATTTACATTCTCCATTAAAGATTTGGGACCAATTCATCACTTCTTTGGCATCAAAGCCACTACTACACCTCATAGTCTTCTTCTTACCCAAACTAAATATACGAAAGATCTCATTCTTTATATAGGTCTTGATAAATCTAAACCTACCACTACACCTATTACCCTTACCCTTCCTCTTTCTAAAAATCATGTTCATATATTGTCTAATCCTATCGAGCATCGCAACACTGTTGGAGCCCTCCAATATCTTTTTTTTACTCATCCTGATATTCAATACATTGTCGACAAAGTTTCTCAGTTTTTCCATTATGCTCCCAATATTCATTGGACTATGGTTAAATTGATTTTATGATATCTTTGTTTTACACCTTCTTATGGCTTTTCCCTCACCAAATCCTCCTTCCTCAACTTATATGCTTACTATGAAGTTTACTGAGTTTGTTGTCATGATGATTGTCGCTTTATTTTAACACTGAAGTTGAATACTGCAGTATTGCTCTCATTGTCGATGAACTCTATTGGTGAGATACGCTTGCCACACATTACACTAACTTTTTGATGTGATAGCATTGGTGCCACTATCTTGTCGTTGGTCCAGTTTCTCATGCTTGTATGAAGCATATTAAGATCGAGATTCATTTTATTAAGCATATTAAGATCGACATTCATTTTATTCATAACCTGGTCACTAAGAAAGCTTTCCTCATTAAGCATATCTCTTATACTGACCAAACTCCTAATGCGATAACTATAGCTTTGTCTTCTTCTACCTTTCATAGACTACGAGACAAGCTCACAGTAACATGTCATTGTGAGCTTAGAAGGTTTGATAATATATGGTCTCCACACAATCACAATAACTTCGATCTCTTATTGATAAGGATAGTATTATTCTCTTAGCTATGTATCAATCTTTTATATTATATATTCTCTCTTATCTTGTATATTCAATTGTGTATATATTAAGGTATCAAACCTTTCATAATGCAACGAAAAACACAAGACATTGTCTTACACTATGTAAATTCTATCGAGGCATATTTTATATTTAATAACTATCCAAAAAGGAAAAATTATAAATGAAAAAATTGTGTGTATTGATGACTCTCATTTAATTCTCACAAAGCAGAAATCTAAATTAAACAAAAAAAATACAAATACAAATACAAATGTGCCAAGTGTTGTGGAGAAGGGATCGTAAGAATAGGGATACAAAACATATAATCACGTGAAATTATTCAAAATCAGTAAAAATAAACTAGTTGAACTTGAAATCCTTTTTCAACGCTCAAGAAAGAACAGCAAAGGAAAGCAGACCTAGACCAATAGCCAAGCCTTGAGCAACACTCTTTCCACCTGAACCATTAGCTGGCGATGGCTCTGAAGTCACCTCAGCTGGACTCGACCCAGCACTGCGGGATGAATTTTTCGCTGGTGGTGCCGGAGCTGCTGTCGGGGATTTAACTCCGAATATAGCTTCAGGCAACAATACTTTGTCGGATTGGTAAACTGCCAACGGAAAAGCTTGGCTTAACACATTGTTGAGTTGCGTCTCTACAACCCCAGTTGACACGTTGACTTGGTTACCCTTGCCTGAAAAGTTTAGACCCCAATTTCCAGCTATGGTGGGAACCGGATTGCTGACCAATATAAGATTGTTCAAAGTGTAGAACTTAGGCATTATGTGATACTGAACAAGTTGAATTTGTTGCTGAGCAGAAAGGTTATTCAAGGTATCAGATTTGAGGTTCTCAAAGGCATTATCAGTGGGAGCCAAAACAGTCATGCCTTCAGTGGAGGTATTGAGCTGAGTTTCAATCTGGTTTGCGACCTGGGTTTTGGTCAAAAGTCGGATAAATGTGGTGTACTGACCATTCTTGTCGAGAATTCCGGTGAGGTTAACAGGACCAGCGGATGAGGGAGCAGGAGCAGTGGGAGTTTGGGCTAGGGCCTGTAGTGAGAGAAGAAGGAATGGAATGAGGGAGAAGAGGTAGGTAGCCATGGCTGTGCTCTAGAGATCTAGTCGTTGCTGTGATCTGCATGCAGGAGATGGGAGTAAACGGGCTTTTATGTTACAAGAAACGTTAGCTGAGGTGGTCCTTGTTGGCATTTGCTGGCTATGGACTCAATGTAGACAAATACCATTGACCAATAAGATAATATTCTAACACATAATATGTATATATTTATATAACTGGTCATCATTTTCTTGCTGAGAGGAAGAGAAAGGGATAAGGAAGATAAGATTGGACAAATTGAATGGACAGTCTGAAATTGTATTATATGTAATTCTTACTTCACCATTCTCAAGTATTACACTATTTACTTTTCATCCTCTTTACAAAATAATGCATATTATACATACTTACCCTACTTGAAATTACCGTTAAAAGATTAAATAAGATTAAAATTTTAAAATAAAATTAAAATGAATTGTTCTTATCTACTAACAAATTTAAAATTAAATTAAATTAAATATTATTTAATAAAAATTAATTGATTTGTTTTATTTTATAATATTTTATTAATTTATAAAAATTGATCAATTAATTAATAAACTGATCAATTTTTAGCAATTAGAGTTATTAAATAAATAGAACTACAAAAAATAAAAAGTTCAAAATTTTTATGAATAAACAGGTCGAATCGATTAAATTTCTTACATAAAATAGTAACATAAGATAGTTATTTAGAAGAATTGAAAGCATCTTCAAAAAGAAATGTGTAAAAGAAAATATTATGCCTGTTTTTTAATTTGTTTGACTATTGATAAAAATGTCAATACACTTTTGTTAGTAATAATTACATATTTAGATTAAAATAACTAGATTAAACTTGAAAATGACAGAGATAAGACGAGCTTGGAAAATTAGATGACGACTTTAATAATCTAAATCCGACCTTGCCAGCTGGGAGTCTACCTTCCCCAGTTTTGTTTAATGATAGATAGGGAGGGTGGGGTGATGATGATTAAGAGAAAGTCAGTGATATACTAACTGAACTTAAAACACATTTTTAAACGGCCGTTGAGCAGAAGAAGAAGCTTATAGCCTAAGTTTGACAGCCTGGCATAACATGGCATGTGGGAATGAATATAATTGTACCTCAAAGCCAACAACTCCATATTATACATACATATGTCACTTGCAGTCACGATCTGTAGTCCCCAGTCGTCAAACATGAAAACAAAATATAGACATTGACACACCGTTGTCCATTAATTCGTTTCTATCTACAATTTCGTATCACTACAAAGACATTAGCCATTTCTGACTCCACAAAATTTCCTTGCTGACTTCTTCTCATCGGAGAGTGGAATTCGGGTGTTCATTATTGTTTACTTTCAAGTTCTACGATTCCCATTACTTTTTTTGGTTGTACACGTGACTGGGACACTATAATCATAGACCAGCATGCCAGCATTCTCGTACTCATATATTGGCAGCTCCATCATATTGGTCTCAGTTTTTTTGGGCGATGTAGCTGTTCTTCTTCTCGTATGCTGCCCTAAAACTATCCATCTATCTAATGCCGGCTTAGGTAGGTAGTTCTGTCGGATTCTGGCGGAACGGAACATTGCTGTTTGGATCCATGAGTTGGCTGCTTTCTGCGATGACTCCGACGTTAAGATCCCTGCAAAATAAAGAAGGCACGTCAGGGGTTATGTCTCGATTAGCCCCTCCGACACTCAAGTCAGTTCTTTGGTGAAGGTGAGACTGCTGAATGCAGAGAAAGTTAAGTTATGATTGCGTACCTTTGTTACGGTAGAATGATACCTTATATAGTGCATGTGCTAGGTTTACGAGTTCACGTCTGCATAGGACTCTTTCACATGCGGACGGGCTGAGGAGAGTGTGGATCGGGTCTGGGCTTGACATAGCTATTAGGTGTGAGACTGATCTTTGAAGAATAGACCGATCGGCCCACGGGTCGTTTTGACTGGACTCGGGCCCTGCACGACCGACCTGACCATAAGCCCCCTACTCCTCGAGTCTGAGCGAAGAGAAGAGTCGAAGGAGTATATGTGAGTCTTGGAGCTCGTCCGTGAGATAGCTCGGGGTTGGCCCGATCGGTCGAACATTGGCATTATAGCTCGTCCATGAGATAGCTCGGGGTAGGCCCGATCGGTCGAACATTGGCATTA
>JANIJH010000127.1:38233-59131 GCA_024520975.1 Erythroxylum areolatum
ACAAAATTTGTTCTTGCTAAAGCATTGAAGTATGGTCTCCGCCCTATCCTTCTTCTGAATAAAGTAGATCGGCCTTCGGGTATAGTTCAACAATCATGTGTTTTATTTTGGCTCATGCTTATGATAGAAGACAAACATCCAGTAGAAAAGTAACTAGAAAGTCAAGAATGTTGTGAAAATCGGTAGTGGATGTGAATGCACTTTGCTTTTTTCTTACTGAAGCCATTTCTATGAATGTCCATTGCTATTGTGTCATCTAGATGTTGATTCACTGTTTTTTCCATCAATATCATACTTCACTGTTCCTTCACATTCTCTAGAGCTATGAACAATATATATAAGAAACAAATGAACATAACCATGGCCTTAACACTCTCCAATTATCCTAACCAATATGATTAAAGCTTGGGGAGCTTGGCCTGATAACTGAGGGGCTCAGTAACTGCTAATGACACCAGTTGGCCTATGAATGGATGGAATTAACTGTCCTTATTCTGTATTTTTCTTGTTAGTTAGTATTCTAGTTTGATGTTCTATGTTTCACTTTCATGAAAATGCAAGATTTGAGTTTTAATTTAGATAACATATGACAAAATAGATTAGTTAGTTCGGTCAGTTAACAATGTCATCTTGTAAATTGCAATATGGATAAACATTTTCTCTTGTTATTTCTTTTCTAAGTGTAGGAATTTCGTCCTGAAAGAAATGCTATATGCTTTAACATCCTGTCCTGCTCAACTTTTAGGAATTCCTGATTCATAAATCGAATTTATTAGAAATAGCATTTTCAAATCATTATCCCACTTTTGAAATATATCTTTGTTTAGGTTAAGAATTGCTCCCTTTTGCGGTTTTGAGAGTGATCACAAGTTGAATTCATGCTTGAAAGGCAACTAAGTGAGCAACAAACCGAGTCTTTATATTTTTCTATAACAAACTTAAACCAATCAAAGGGCTATATGCTGCTTGTTGGGACTTCTTGTTTTGCAAGACTTCTTTGTTCCTTACACAAATAAGATATGCTATAATCAAATTGTGTTGACAAATATGATTGTGTTCTGAATTTATGTTGTTAAGAGTAGTCTTCATGTTCTTCTCTTTTTCAATGCAGTTTCTGAGGAGAGGTGTAATGAAGTTGAGAGCTTAGTGTTTGATCTTTTTGCAAACCTTGACGCTACAGGTGAAAGAAAAAGAGGAAATTATAATTCTTTTTGTTCACTTTCATGAGCTGTTCAATTCTACTACCTGCAAAACTACTGAATAGAATGCTAAATGTGTTAACATCTTCTTACTTTATTTTAGAGGAGCAGCTGGATTTTCCTGTTCTCTATGCATCTGCTAAAGAAGGATGGGCATCCTCCACCTTCACTAAAGATCCTCCTGCTGATGCAAAGAATATGTCCCAGTTGCTTGATGCTATCATTGGACATGTTCCCTCACCAAAAGCAAGCATTGATGCACCTTTTCAGATGATGGTTGGTCTTCGACAATTATGGGTTCATTAAATGCACAATGAAATTCCTTCTGTATGTGTTGCTTGGTTGTGTGTAATTTGTTCATGCGAGCTTGCGTACTTACATTTTATAGCTAAAATTCAGATATATATGCATATCACCATGCCTATTTTTGTATTTTGGCTTGGGTATTCAGGAACACAAATCTCTGCTATCTTATTCTTGATTGCATACGTGTCTTTGGCCTTCTCTGGATTAATCTCCTTCACTTTTTTCCCTGTGTCATGTTTGGTAATACCTCCACCCAAGTGGTGCTCATGTTAGCCTCAGCTTATGCTATGAAAGTCAAACAAGGAAGCTGTTTACTAGTACTTCTGTTTTCTACTACCTAGATTTGCTATATCAAGAATTTTGGCCCTGGTTTTTAATTCTTAACTAATCTACTATGGCTCTAATGCTTAGCTCAGTACTAAGTGTTGTTCTTTGGCTAAGTACCAAGTTGTTACAATAAATGCTTTAATGCTGAATCTAACACTAGTTAAATTCAAATCAGCAAGTACTGATGTTGCAGGAAATCTTGGATTTGTGGAATCAAGCACTTTGTTGTGGATTTTGGGTCTAGATTTACGAAGCTTGTTTGGTTGGATAGAATGTGATAGCGTGGTGTTCATGAAAGAAAACTGTGTTGGTATCTTCCCGCTAATGAAGATGAAGTTACTACTATAAAATTGCTGTAAGAAGATGCAGGAATATGCTTATACTCAAAGTAGGGATATGTGTGCATTATTGAATTTTTGTGTGCAGATTTGGCATGTTAGAGATTTATGGAAAATGTTGCAACTACCTGGTCATTTTAGGGCTGTTTTGGACTTGATACTATAAAAAGACCTTTAGATAGCTACTATATGATAATATTGCAATTTGAGTCATTTGATATTGATGAATATTTTAACCACATGGTTCAAATGAAAAACAAGCTTGGGGTCCAAGCTAGGGAGGTAGTGATGGGTGGAATTCAATGACTTATAAGTAGTTTAATTATCTTAAAAAGAGTTTTTCAATGAAAATTGATAAGCTAGTATTGCTAGGAGAAAAATGCAAAAAAAGAAATAGATTGAAGATTGGTGAGTGGCAACAGGTGAGTCAATCTCAGAAGTGAGTGATTGAAAAACCGCTTGTCGCTTGATAATGTGTGAATATGAGTTGATCTACACGAGCTCTTTTGACTATATATTTAAAGTGCATAGGACTTGTTTATTACTGTTATCCTTAAATTTGAAGCAAAAATTTCATGCAATTATGGATATTAAATCTCATGCATCACGAAAGTCATTTTAGTAATTTTCCATTTTGGGCTTTGATTAAAGATGATTATGACCCAACATACCCATTGGGCCTTAGCTGGCTCTGCCCATGATGATAATTATGGTGTAAAAACCCCCTGCAGTTGAGAAATCTAATGGCCATAACTGTAAAGGAGTTTACCTCTTTTCATGAAATTCTTTATAGAGCATCCCTTTGGTGTCCCCTTTTCCTTAAGGAATTTGGGTTGCTGTTTTAGCATATTTAACTTGTGATTGGTTCCATGCATTCTGCGAATCGTTTGGAACATTGCTTCAATGTATTGAATCAACTTCGATGACTATCTTATTATTGATCATAGCTACTGAAGGAAACGAAAAGATAAGATAGTGGTTGCATTTCTCTTATCCTTCTCAGGACTATGTTTTGGTAGTTGACTATAACACCTAAGGTCAACAGTTTGAACTTACCTATAATTTTGTCTCTACTGGTGGTCTGTTTACTTCCCATTTTCTTGTTTACATGCATTTTTCTTTAAGTTTTAAAGTGAGCTTCAACATTAGACTTTAACATTATTCTTAGGTTTCCATGATGGAAAAAGATTATTATCTCGGGAGAATCTTAACTGGACGAGTTTCTTCTGGACTCATTCATGTCGGAGACAGAGTGCATGGCCTTCGTAAAACAGAATCTGGCGTGGAGAAAATTGAGGAAGGAAAGGTCAGTACCCTCAATCAGAACTCCTTGGATGCAATACTTCGATTCCTTTATAAGGACCTTCTCATCCTATAGAAGTTGAATCAAATACTTTGTCAAGCTTACTTCATTTACATGTTCCACTTTCCATTTTTATTTGGGTAACTAAAATCTTTTTAGCAGTCAGAATTCCATATCTTTGTTGAGTTTATCCAGTAAATATTTGCAGTTTCCTCTTTTGAGTGTAGCCACATACTTCTATCTCATAAACCAATTCCATACCATATTCTTTGATTGATATATTTTTGGTTGAGAAATATGTTTTTCATAGCTACTTTCTGTTTAATTGTTGACTGGATCCACTAGAAGCCCATATTCATTTTTGTAGAAATTTTCCACTTGGATGAGAATAGTACAAGAATATTTTTCTTATTTCAAAGTGGTAAATGAGTTTCCTGTTATACACAACATGAATTCATGGTTCTTTTATATTCATGCTTGATCTGTTTCAGCAAATGGCTGCCTTCTACCTTTCTTGTAAATAGGGTGATACTGTTTGAATTCTTCATTTTAAATTGGTTTTTGCCATGCCAAAGTATAAAAGTATACCATTAGTTTTATTGCCATCAATGAAAATTTTGAAAGGACCATTACCAAGTTTAGTCTTTGCAGTATAATATTTCATCATCGCTCATTATCATCTTTATGTTGGGAAAAAACAACTTCATGTGTTTTGGCTACCGTTGAATTGGTCTACAATAACAGTCTTCAACTTGATGTGATGGCTAGCTTCGTGATTGGTATGACAGAATTGCAAGCAATGCATCTTCATATTGGTAACTTATTCATGTTTATCATTTAGGTTGTGAAGCTAATGAAGAAGAAGGGTACAAGCATGGTTCTAATTGACCGTGCGGGAGCTGGTGACATCATATCAATGGCTGGGATGGCGAGTCCATCAATAGGGCAGACAGTGGCGAATGTGGAGGTATGCTAGTAATTTATTTGCAAATGATGTAGGTAGAATATTTTAGAAGCTTTTCTTTTTTAAAGGGTTGAGGCCGGGTGGTTGTGATAGGGAAGGGTTGCATGTTAACACACCAATGCTCATCTATTTCGATGCAATGCATGTTGCCACATTTTGGTGGATTATTCATATTGTTCTTTTCCTGTTGGCAGCAAATGCTATTACAAAGTATGCGTAACAGAATTTGGGACTATATACTTACTTCTACTGATGTTCTCACCTGTCACAGCTATTGAGCTTACCAAATTGCTCTTTTGTGGTTTGCATGTATGTATCTCCTCAGAGTTAGTTGTAGTGATTTAGTGTTGACATCATGTTCAAATTATATTTGGTTGTTTATGCTACCTAACTAAGTATAATGAGAAAGCCAATTTCAGTCCGGGAACTTTACAAACAACACTCAATACCAAAAAGTTTGTTTTATCAAATAAACCTTTAAATTTAATTCTGTACCCATGCATCCATAATTTGTCAAACACAGACATTTTTATACAACCACTAGATTTTATTCGAGTGGAATTCCAAAGGAAAACCCTAGTTTAAACTTTTCCAGAAGGATCACTTAACACCTTCAACTTCTATTCTTTACCAAATAGATCTTCAACTTTTTTTTTAAAAAAATCTTTTAACCAGAATGTGGTCATTTAACTTTTCATGGCATTCAAAAGATTGATAAGCTTGTTCTGTTTCAAGGGGGATCAATGCTGCGGATTTAAGGGCTCGTAGGAGGCATCAATGTTACGGATTTAGAGGCTCACAGGGTGGTGTTAAAAGGAAGAAATGATTGGGAAGTTGATGTGAATGTGAAAAGAATTTCAATTCTAAGTTTGATATAGTTGAATGGGATGGTTCAAATATTATTAGAAAAGGCCGATGCAAGTAAATATTATTAGGGTTACTGGAAAAATTTGCGGCTCATTTTAGCGATCAGTGGCATCAAGTGAAGATATCTATCAGTAGAAGATTTAAGGTGTTATTTATTATTTTGCATATGCATGATGGTAACTGGGATTGCAAATTCTTGCGTAATCTATTGTATATAGCAATTTCTTGGTGGATCCATCATAAAATCATTTTAAATAATGATTGAATTCTTGTTTGTGAATTTGAGTTTGGTGGTGCAATATAAATATCGTGCATTCATAAATATGCTTCAAGGTTTTTTTTTTTTTGAAGAATTGCTTGCAAGGTTTTTCGATTAGTTCTATTGGATTAAAAAATGCTGTAACAAATCATTTAATCAGGTCTAATTGTCATTACAAATGAATTATTTGTATAATATCACTTAAAAATGCTCCCACTAGACTAAAAGATGAGAGTGCATTGAGATTGACTTCAAATATATTTTTCTAATCACGTGTTCTAGAAATGTTGCGCTAGTGACCTGTTTGTATGAACTTTCCAGCAAAATTTAGATGGAGGGAAACATGAGTAATATGGGTCAATTGTTGTTGGTATCGACAATTGAGATTTTCTAAGTCTAGTTATGTTTCAGCCAACTAAAATTAGAATTATTTATTAAATTTATTCATAAAAAGTTTTGAAGTTCAAGATAAAATTAGAAGGGCTAATCGAACATCAAATTAATGTTTGAGGGAAAAGTAAGCAATTTTTAAAGGAAAAAAGAGGTCAGAATTACTATTTTACCCTGTAATTCTCAATGCACGTAATTTGACGCATGTTGTGGACTTTCTCCTACATATAATTGGGTAACTAGCTTGTAGTAGACATTTCAATCCAAAAGTGTTAGCTTTTACACAGCATGGTCCTTAAATGAATCTTCTCTTTTCAGATCAAGAATACTGGGTTGAAGTACATTTCTCAAGGGTGCTAAGATTGATGCCTCCTTTTGACTGTAGAATAAAGATTTAAGTGACTCACTCTTTGTGCCCATGCATTAAATTGATTTGAGGATAGGATGTTTTTTGGGCTATCTTTAGCTTTTGTTTCCCTTGAATCAATGCAGTTTCTGCCTCTGTAGCATTGATCGCGTTGTAAATCTGATTAATATAACAACTTATTTTGTTCATGAAGCTTGACAATTTAGCTTGTTTTTTGAACCTGATTCATTCATTCTGTATATTGTTCTTTTAATGTGTTGTATCATGATTACAACCATCATATAAAATGAGATCGACGACTGGATTTTGTCCTAAGTGAATGCAAAATATTATAGGTTATGGCTGCATTACCGTGTATTGAGTTGGATCCTCCTACCATTTCCATGACTTTTGGTGTTAATGACTCTCCTTTGGCAGGCCGAGATGGTACCCATGTAAGTCTTAAATGCTATTTTTATGTCCTGAAGAGTTAGCTGATATTGGCTCTTCAATTTGGATCCTGCAAACTAAATATGAACTCCAAATAAATAATAATCCAATTCACAAAGTGTTAATCATATTTATGGGTCATATTTGTCTCTCTTCCATTGGTTAGTATGTCAAGTTTGATCTTGTTGTACTTTCTTCTGATAGAAAAACTGCATCCCCCGTTACACAGTCCTTGTGCAACTTAAGATTGATATTCAAAAAGTTTCTCTTGGAATCTTTTTCCTGTCTCTTATGGACATTACTTGGAGGCTCTTAATATTTCTTCACATTTCAGTTGTGTACCTGATTAGTATACAGTAGTCGCAGTATTCACAGTATTCTCATGATTGACCTAGTGCAAAATGTGATCATGTAGCAAATGATTTTGATCACCTTATATGAGGTAATTATGCTTCTTCTATGGTCTTGCTGTAGTTGACTGGAGGCAAAATTGGTGATCGATTAATGGCTGAAGCTGAAACAAATCTTGCTATAAATGTGCTTCCAAGCCTTTCAGATTCATATGAAGTTCAAGGGAGAGGAGAACTTCAACTTGGTTTGTTTTTCTTTACTTTTCTATTTTATTTAGATTTACAAACCAAAATATAAAATGCTTTGGGATGGGAGCTACTGGGTTAAATTCTTTGCTTTAAACTTCATAGAAGTGTTCTAGTATTTGTCAGATGTTTATTTGCTATTGTACTTTACAGGTATCCTGATTGAGAATATGAGGAGGGAAGGCTTTGAGCTGTCTGTCTCACCTCCTAAAGTCATGTGAGTAAAATGGGATCTGATACATTAATATCTTTTCAATGATTTTTGTCTATGATCTGTATATTGTCTTGGAGATGAGAGTTTCTATGGTAATGGTACTGTATTGTGGTAATGGTACTGTATCAAGTCCCTGGAAGCATAAATATGAAGATGCTAAGATCTTGTCTTGGAGATGAGAGTTTCTATGGTAATGGTACTGTATCAAATCCCTGGAAGCATAAATATGAAGATGCTAAACCCGAACTGAATCTGGAGGAAGGATATGAGAAAATGATGAAATTCGAATGAAACTCAGTTTGATTGGTTATTAATACATTTTCTACAGCCTTAGATTACATATATGAGCTCTTATTTATTATACTTTTTGAATTGCTTTTTCGTGTACAATTGAATCTTGTGGACTACGGCTGATGAAGTATTTTCATTCTATTATGATATCCGTTTGTCTATTTTTCCTGTTTAAAATGATTCTTATTGAGCATCAATATGCTCTCCTAAATTCTTTGGTCAATCTGGTCATTGATTATTTTCTATAAGCATTTGATTTTTTTTGGCTTTTGTCCGTGTATTACTCAAGGCCAGCCTGTGAAGGAGTGGAAGACCTCATAGATCTTAATAGATCCGATTCTTTTGTAGGATCGTACTAAGACAGTGGCCAATTTTATCTTTACTACCTGATTCCTTCTTTCAATTAAACAACTTTCTTGCTTTATCAGGTATAAAACTGTAAAAGGTCAGAAGCTTGAACCAATTGAAGAAGTGACCATCGAGGTCAGAATCACAGTTAGACATTGTATGTATGTTTTGACCCATAAGATTTTTTTACTTTAACATCCTATGACAATATGCAGGTGAATGATGAGCATGTGGGATTGGTTATGGAATCTTTATCTCATAGACGAGCTGAGGTTGTTGACATGGGTCCTGTTCCTGGAAATGTTGGTAGGACCAGGTTGTCTTTGAGTTGTCCATCAAGGTTAGTACCTTGTAACATGATTATGTTTGCTTGCCAAACATGCTTGATGTATTGTCCCTTTTGAGACTTTACTAGACATCTGCTCAAACATTGTGCACAACTTAGTTCAAATAATTCACGTCAAACTATCAAAAGAATGCCATGATACTATTTGTTTCAAACAATTGGTTAATTCATTGCTAGTTATAAAGACACAAAAGCTCCTATTCTGTTTAGAGTAACCAAGCACTGGACCCTTATGTTTTTCTTATTTTGGAGAGAACTCCATGAGTTTCTACAGAGTAGTGAAAATGTAAATCATAACGCTTTTACAGGCATAACATATTTAATTTGTGGGTAATTACATGGATATTCTGCTTTTTGTGCAGATTCAAGAGAACTTCCTTGGGTTTTATATCACTATCTATTAAAAATTTTATTCAATTTCATGAAGTTAAGACTGGTCACTTCTCAAACATTAATTTTAATACTTGGCTGTGAAGAACTTTATGATGATCATAGTGTTATGAGGAACTCTATTCCCTGCTTAAAAAGTTGACTAATGTAGTTGTGGGACAGAATTTTCATATATTCTCATATATTGAATAGGAAGTATACAGCCATATATAGGACATTACAAGTAGGAATTTAAGGGATTTCAAACTTGTTCTATCTTATCTATTTACAGCCTATCTATATCTTAGTATAATCTATTTACAGCTTTTTAGTATCTCAACAGTAGTATATCAACCATTGGGATGTTAATGGTAAAAGTAATAGAAAATAGAAAAAAAATTGATGATGGAAGAATACATGACATGAAATGGAGAAGAAAATCAGGCAAGGGAAACGAAGTGAAACAGGAGGGAGGAAATTAGGCTTTAGGATAACAACTTAGACAAGGAATTGGAATCTTAAAGTTCCTCACGAAGAAAGTATTCAAATATTACTGTAACAAAACCTATATCAAGTATTCATGGGGAAATGAAACCTTATGAGAAAATATACCCTAAAACATTAATTTGAAATCAATATGAATAATGAACTAATCAAGTCTTATCCTAAATAAGCAAATTCCTTCTTGTACCTAATTTTTCTAACTGGAAACCCTGTCTCGGTAATACAGAGCTAAAGTAAAACTTAGGGAGTTCTTTCGCTTCTACACAATCCACAGGAGTTCTAAATGTAATGAGGATTAGCGACAGACATATATAATGTACCTATCAGTGTTTCACCGGCTAGTAATAGTAGTTGCTTTACTTGGTTGCAGAGGCCTAGTTGGTTATAGAAGCATGTTTAGCAGTGACACACGTGGAACTGGGTTTATGCATCGTGCTTTTCTGAGTACTATTCTCCACTCAAGACTTTGTTTCTCCTTTTCCTTATTTTCATATCACCGTTTCTTTCTCTTAATTTCTTATTTTCATGCAATTGGATGCTTGGATCATAATAAAGAATGGAAGTTTTTAATAATATGACCTGGATCAGCAACTAGTGCTCGAGATGTTTATCCTGGAACTTCATACTGGCCTAATGTATTGACTTTCTGGTCACTGGTCTGTCTATAGCCATTCAAACATGGAGAAAATGTTAATACATTTAGGTCTTGTACTGTCTTCTATGTTCCTGAAACATTATATTCTATATTGTGAATGACTAAAGAGGTATGTTCCAATAGCAGAACTTGAATAACTTTCATAACTTTAAGGGATTAATTGTATTCTTAGAAACTTTGGGGGCCATGTTGAATCTTAGAGTAAATGTTAAAGAGCTTTCAACTTTTTCACCTTAAAGAAATGTCTATTGCCTTCCTGTTATCTTTTTCTGAATTCCTGAGTGCTAAATTAGGTCCATAGTTTCTTATTTTACTTATCTTTGTCTCTTTGTTTTTTTGATGATTGTCATTTTTGTTCTAATTTGTAGCCTATGCAAAATATCGGGGCCCTCTTGGCAATGTTAGAAAGGGAGTATTGGTATGTTTATATTATTGACTCTTATTTCAATAAATTGATCAAGAACCAGTTCCTTTTGTTGTTATTTTCATTAAAACAACTGAATCCTACCAATCGATTGAATAAATATTAATATTTGTATTTTCTCTCTCATACATCAGAAGTCCTAATGCTCCACTAAGTTTGGACCTTGCTGGAGAAAGTTTTAAAGCTTCTCTCCAAAGTCATGCTGTGCTTGAATTTTCTTTAAGTTTCAGGTTTTGATCCGTATTTTAAACCATACATGTAACTCATTGTTATGCGTGTTCACATACTTATGGATATAATAGCTCATGCTTGATATAATAGGAATGAATGTGTACTCGATACTTTTTCTCCTTTTAGTTGTTTTAGTTTTTAGTTTTTTTTTTTACTTTCAGAGTTCAGTTATACATAATCGCATAAAACTCCATCTTTTGGAAAGATATCCTTTTTCCATGTTTGCTTTTGGAGTTTAATACTTTGTTTTAAAGTTACACTGAAATTTAGGGGGATGCTGTGGAGCAATTGGGATAGACAGTTTGAAGTGAAAAGGTGTAACCAGAAAACTGAATTCGTTAGTAAAGCTAAGGTCAAAATTTATCAAATTGTTGCTCAAACTATTCTTTCATGTTGCAATTTCTTGGCAACCAAAAAGCAGAACGCTGATAAGTGTAACCAAAAAGGGTGATGGTTTTCAACTTGGCCTTTTTTTTTTTACCAGCTTGTAGGGAGTGATTAAATGATAGTCCACAAGTCTGTAAATAAGGCAAGGAATGAGTCCTCCACAAAGCAGAGACAAATTTTATTTTACCCGAGGGAACATGTCTAACATACTTTTTAATTCCTCTTTCCCATCACATACGCAACTTTTTGTGTTATTTTCTTTAGAATTTTAAGTACCTAGTCTTTCTGTTTTTCATTTCCTGTATCAATCCTTGGATGTAATTTCACTCATCATGTGACAGGTGTCGATGGGCTATGGTACAATTACATCTCATGCACTAATGAGTTTGGAAGCTCGTGGAACACTATTTGTCACTCCTGGGATGGAGGTTTTTCTTCTTACATTCGTGCTTCTTTTCAGCTTCTTGTTCTATTGCTGTTGGTTATTTGTTTAGAAGTGTTGAACTTCCATGTATAAGTTGTGAAAACTCACCTGAGATGATTTAACTGAGACCTTTCTGCTTGGCATATGTGTACGAGTTAAGTTTCTACGCAGGTTTGAAAACAAGTTCGCCCTAAGCGAATTCAGATGGAATTATGATAACCATATTGGAAATTTTGACTTTTTGAATGATTTCCTCTTTTCATGTCACCAATGCGATAAGGTCTACTATTAATTTCAGTTATGAGTGGGTAAGAATGTGAGATAGGTTAGTTGTCCCACTCTATCTGAGTCAATAGAGAGTCTGTGAATAAAGCTAAAGTTGGTACAAATTTTAAAACTCTATTTGAATCATCTAGGATAATTCATCGACCATTCGTTTCAATTGCACTAGATAATCATTCAAAAAGTTGTAAAACATAAAATATGTTTACTATTACCAATGCCATAACTTCTGCCATTAATTCAGTTATTAGTGGGTTTGAATTGTCAGATGTAGGAGAGTTGTCCCACTGTCTGACTTAAGAGAGAGTCTGTGAGTGTAATAGCTAAAGCTAGCACACATTTTCAAGTTCTAAGGCTTGGACTGTATTTGAATCATCTAGGAGAATTCATTGTCAACCATTTGTTTCAATTGCAGTAGAATGTTATCTGCTTTTCTTTTCCTTGTTTCGCAGACATATGATGGCATGATTGTTGGTGAGCATTCAAGGGATACAGATCTTGATGTAAGATGTTTTATACATGTCATGAAATGAATTGCGTTGTTTGAAGCTTGAATCACGTTAAAATGACTTGTGTGTTACAGGTAAATCCAGTTCGGACTAAGGAGCTTACTAATGTGCGTGCTGCTACCAAGGATGAGAATGTAAAACTTTCCCCACCGCGCTTGGTAAGCAACAAATATTGTCTTTTTCTAGGCAGCATTCTATTATTTCATGACAACCTTTTCACATTACATCTCAAGCATGTGTAAAACATCTTCCTAATTTGATCTTGAAAAACAAACAAGAAGGAAGCCTCATGTCAATTATTAATACAGGAGGGAATTAGTGATATATGATTGGACACTATGAGTACTTTGGTAGCATAAATTAACGGTAAATTATATGAAAAAGCTATGCAATTGGTTTCTATCACAAACCTTTTATTTTTTTTTTGTATTAGATGGATTCATTTAACGTTTAATATATTTCACCAAATGCTATGCCATCCAATTCCATAAAAAATGGCCACCAATTTTGTTGATGTGGTGATGAGATATTAATGCTATTAGAAAAGTAGTAATTATTATAAAGTATAGAAAAGTGGTAAGTTAATAAAGTAGCCGTTTGTCCTTTGCCTTCCCACGAGAGTGATACTTTTCACAAATTACCCTTTTAATGCTTTCACCTAATGATAACCAGCAAAAGTGATTAGACATGCTTACTTGTGTTATGCAAAAACTTCGCAAGAAAAACAGCCAAATAGGGCAGGATATTCATACGTGCACAGTTCCTTAAGAATTTTGAATTTGTTATCTCAATTGATTATAGAATTTGTGACATTTAGAACTTATTTCAATTTTTCATGATTTTTTGCATGGAAGTTTAGTTCGGTAGGGTTCAATTGATAATTTTCTCCTAACATTTAAAATCTGTGTTCTGTTTGAATGTTGTATGCATAAGATGTCCAAAATGAAAAGTGGAGAAAAACAGCAACATTCCATGTGTGTTATAAAAAGTTGTTTGAACCTATCCTACCCTATAAGACTGTTTTAGGCTTTATTCCTGTGTGATTCTATATAGATTTTATTTGATTTACATCTATCATAACTCCTAATCTCTGAATGCTATTATGGCAGATGACTCTTGAAGAAGCCATTGGTTATGTAGCTTCCGATGAGCTTATTGAGGTAACTTATAGTTGCTATTTTATCTTCTCACATCTTACAAGAACACATATAAAGAATTTGAAAAGAGGAATTGGGTTTACATATCTAGGAAGATGTGGAAACTGGCAGACTCCACCTCACTTGCACACTTCAACACGCAAAGTAACATAAACAATAAAACCATATTGTAATTTACTGCTTTCTTCTTTCTTCCCGTGTGTATGACGGCCATAGATCTGATCTGGTGGGACTACTTTCAGTGAATCAAGTTCAACATTATGTTGGCTGTGGCGTGTGTGCTTAACAGATACCTTAATCTAACCTCAACAACTGCTGTGCTAAAATCATAAGTTGTAACCCCCAAGTTCCCTTTTATGTGCATTGAATCTCGGTAGTTTGAGGCATTCACCCCATTGTTTATTATTGCTGTATGATATTTTGACAAATTGCTTTGCCCTGAACAGTTTTCAGTTCCTATTTATGTTGCGGTAACATTTCTTATGTCTTCTTCCAAGTGCAGGTCACACCTAAAGCCATTAGAATGAGGAAAAGATACCTGGATGTTAACAAGCGCAAAACCATGAGCAAGAGGCCAAAGGAATGAAAACTCGTACAATTTTGCGACATTGTACCCATCTCTTTTTGAGAAAATACCACAGCAGGTAGCTGGTGTATTCCTTCTTTTTGTCTGCCATAAATAGGTACAATTATGATATTCTTTGACAAATAGAAAGAAAAAATTGTTCCATTTGATTGAAAAAATAATGGGGATGCCTATTTATCCTTGTTGCTCTGTAATTGTATCTCAATCACACGTATTTAAACCTTGATGTCATATGATACAAAATGTGAACATTCTTTTGATAATAGAGCGAATAATTTGTTACATTTGGTACAAAACATAATGGAGATGCCTATTAATCCTTGTCGCTTTGTAGTATGTATCTAATATATGCTGTTTCTTGGTTCTTGCATATCCCTGTATGAAAAAAGTTTCAGTTAAAGGTATTCCAAAACATTCCCAAGTAACAGTAGTTTATATACGTCACTAGCAAATGAACTCCTAAACGGTCATTTCTGTTCTTTCTTTGAACATGGGCTCTGACAAGACCACTCTGGACAGAAGAATTTTGAAAGAGGAAATAGAATTGTTCAATACTTTGGTCAGGAGGGAGTTATACTTCCATTTTTAGGCGCTTCTCATGTTGGTTTATTTATGATGTTCCTCTGTGAGTGCTGCATGATTCTCAATTCCTTGGAAGATCCTTTTATTCTCAAAGTGCGCTTGGTTCCTCGAGAGTAATGGTAATAAGAATTATAATGAATTTAGTAAAGAATAAAAGTTGATATTTAGAAGTATTGAGTATTATCCCAAAAGTGAATATAAAAATAATATTCATCAATTAGGACGATTAATAGGTCTTAATACGGGAAATTAGAGATTAGGGAATTATCCTAATCTCTAATTGAAAATTGTTCCTACATTTGTCCAAATCCCTAATCGCAATTTGTTTTTTTTTTTTGTTGGTTGACGAAATCAAAATCTTTTATCCCTATGTGACTGTGAGACGAAGAAGCAGCATGCGGGTGTGCAGTGTGCGCGAGTAAAGCATGAGGGAGTAGATGGCCACCTGTCGGAGAGGGAAATGGCGAAAAATTCCAGAGAAGTAACAGTGCTTGGTGATGGGAGGAGCAGGGAGGGGAAGCTAAGTTGTTGAATTAGGGATTTGGACGAACCTTCAAATTGTAATTCACAAACTTAGTTTTATTAATTAGGTATTTTAATATATTAATTATTTTAATTAAGGATTAATAATTATTATTATTGTGAGAAATCTTTTATATATTTTAGACAAATCTCACTATTAGATTAAAAAATTAACAAATAATATTAAGGTGATATTTAATTAACGAGTGATTAATTTCGTTAAACTTTTCTTACTGAGAATCTATTATAACGTTTTGAAAATATTATAATTTAAATTGACATCTCAAAATATTAGGACTCAAATTATATTTAAATTATATTTTAACGTACTCGTTGAAGTTTGCAATATAAATGTAGTCATACATCAAAATTTAAAGTTGTCAAATTTTGATTAAATTTGAATAAATAATATTAAATTATTTTCATGATCTCGTGCAGTTAACACAATGTGGCAATCAAAATGTACATTAGACCTATACACTCTAGTGTGGTAAGTCATAAGATTATAGTCAATTAAAAAATAAAGATAAGAATGCTAAAAATATTCAAAAAAGTAAACTTATAAATTCTTACTTTTCAAAATGAGTAAAGAGAGGAGTTAATGTAATCAAATTCTAGTCCTAAAGATTTGTTAATATTTTATATGCTAAGAGGAAATTATAAACTTCAAATTATGAATTAATTTGATTAGAAAGAATTGAGAATTATGAAAAACATTATGAGTTTGACACATAGGCCTCGTTTGATTACCTACCAATCACTTTTTTTAGCTAATTTGTTGTTTTCAATTGTTTGACTCTTCAAACAGCTACTAAATATGTTTGAAAAGTAGCTCCATCGGTTGATTTAAGACAAGCAGCTAAAAATAAAAATACTCCTATATAGAAGCATTTTCATCCAACAGCCAAAATTTTAACTATGAAAAGTCAATTGTACCCTTCAAATTCTATTGCTAAGTTGCTTAATATTTTTCTATTTAAATTATATTCTTGATTAAGTTGCAATTAAGTATCACACGTATCATATTTTTTTTAGTTATAATATAAAACAATTTCTAGTAAATAGGACAGCCTAGTTGAGGTTCCTAGATATCTACATTTTGGAAAAAATGCTTGTTTTTTATAATTGTTTTATGCAATTATGGATTAGAAATAAAATATTGAATTTAAACGAAAATAAAAATAGAAAGAGTTGTATAAATTTCTCATAAATGATGAAACAGTACAAATGGACATGACTTCTCTAAAATTTAAATTCTTATAATAATATTCAACGAAATACTAAGATTTATAATATTCATATCATTATAATTTTTTAAAAAATTATGTCCTCTTAAGTCATTTTACACATAAACAATTAATACTAAAAAGTTAATTTTACAAAATATTTCTAACAAATAGCTAATGTAATTCGCTGGTCAAATCAGGTGATATAATCAACTATTAGCTAATAGCTAATGTAATCAGTTGATTGTCAACACATGGTCAGTCATATTTAGCAATCAGTTGATTGCATTAGCCGTTAGCTGATTCTATCAGCTGTTGACTGATAACTGATTCTATCAGTTGATTTAATCGACAGATTGTATTAGCTATTTGTTATTTGATGTTCGGTAAAATTAACTGTTTAGTATTAGCTGTTTATGTGTAAAATAACTTATGAGGATATGACTTTAAAAAAATTATAAGGATATGAATATTATATATCTTAGTATTTCGTTGAATATTCTTATAGGAATTTATATTTTAGATATTTAATTCTACAAAAATTAAGTTTATAACTCTAATAAAAATTATAACTTTAATAAAAACATAGAACATATAATAATAATGATGATGATGATGACGACGACGACGACGATAACAACAATAACAATAATACTAATAATAATTTTCTATTAATATGAATGATGTAGCGAGTTAAATTATATTAGTATTTTTCATATAGTATGTATGAATTTTATTATTTAATAAATTAAAAATGACTTAAAAAGACGTGACTTAAAAAAATTTATAAGCTCATGATTAAATATTTAATTACAAAAATTAAAAATTTGTCAATAATAAAAATAGAATAAAAGTTAATTTTTACAAAAAATTTACAGATATTTCTATCCTATTATTGCATAAAGGGTAAATTAGACTTTTAATACTAAAATATTAGCTGATTGATGAAAATGCTCCAATGACTGATTGTGTAAGATAAGCTGTTTGAAAAGTTAAACAGCTCTTAGCTGATTGGTTGTCTACCAAACGAAGCCAATATGAAAAGAGTCCATCTTTCCTTTTCTAAAAAATTTGTGTGTTTCTATATATATGTTTTCGGTTGCTTAAGAGTATGACAGTGTTTTGTTTTTTTACCAACTGTCATAGTCTTTGGTGTGTTTATACAATCTGAGGCTTTCAATCTTAGTTGTGATTTATCATTCAATCTGTTACTGCGAGGAAATAAGTCTAACGAGACGGCAGGGGTGGTTAATGTTTTCAGGCATATCAAAGAGCCAATGTTTAGTCTTGTTCATTTCTTCACAGGAAGAGCTTAAGGACACTACTACAAGAATGGCTGAACAGAGCAAGGTTTTAAATACCCCCCGGAGCAGAGAAACAGACCAAAAGAGAGTAACAGGATGCTCTTCGTCAAGAGCCTGTGTACGTTTCTTATGCCACCGTTTTCCTTCTTGTAGTCTTTCATTATGCTTGCTATTTTCACGCGTGCATTCCTATTTGTGTGCTTTAATAATCTTGGGATTTTAAGTCCTATGTCTTTTCCATTCTGATTTAAGATTTTGACCATCTAGTCGGTCATAATGTGGTTTTGGTTGACTTTGTTATTGAAGTAATTCTAAACTTCTGATATCTTGATTCGAGTAAAGTTCATTAAGCTTACAGAAGAGTCCATGAGGATGGTCTGGAAAAATATATAGTTGACAATTTGAACCTGACCATTCCAAATGTTAAGGACTTCCATGTCAGTATGGGAATTGGTTCTAGATAACGATGAGCTGGGTAAAGAAATTAGTGAAACAGCTGACAGAGTGCATTGCCGCTTAAGTGGCCGGGAACCTCCACTTTTTCCGTTACCAAGTTCCGAAACCCAGTTAAGTAAGAAGAGGGAACAGAACAGGCTAGAAGAGAAAGATGGAGAAAGTGAGAACCAAAAGAAAAATTCAAAGAGAAGGATACATGGCGAGATGAACATGGCAAGAGGGGCAGATGAAGTGGCAATCCAGGTGCAGTTAGATCTGGGGATTCACCACCTCAACAGGAAACATCCCGTATATCCTCTCTATCAGTTAATAGCTTATTCCGGCCTTGTTATCTTAATTCATCTCATAGGTTTGAATCCTGAAAATAGTCTCTTTCTAAAAATATAAGATAAGACTACATATATGTTGTAGAGATCGACAAAGACGAAGAAGCGTGAGCAAGTATAGTGGAAGAAAGTAACTAGTATTATACGCAGCGTTTAAATAAAACCTCAGGGTGATATCCTGTACTCGAGCATATTGGATAACTCGTATATGTATTAAAGCGACTCCAATGATTTGTTAGTTGTTACGAATGAAATGAAATCATTTCCATTTCCTCTCTCTGTTGTCATTCTTTTGTATTTTCTTCTCTCTCTAAAATGTATTTTCCGTTACTCGAAGGATACTATTGTGTGATTACGATTGTGTGGTTGAATCAAATCTTTATCATCAATTTTGTATCAGAGCGGACGAATCTGGACAGAAAATGACAGAAGGGACAAGAGGAGCAGAGTTTCGACAGTTGGAAGAAAATCTGAAAAGTTTCATGGAAGCTCATGGTCAGAGTGAGAAACAGTTCTTGGAAGCACAGAGTCGGCATGAACGAATGCTCTTGGAATTTTAGGATAGGAGTGAGCGAATACTGTCGGAGGTTCAAAACAAATTGGAAAAATTAGAAAAAGAAATGTTGGAGTTGCGAACCGTGCTTCTGCCAGGATTGCCAAAACAGGGGGAGGTAAGTGGTATAGCAGAACACATGCCCCAGAAGAGTCGGACACGACATGAAGGGGAAGGAAATGTTACACTAACGAGGTTGAGTAGAATCGAGTTCCCTTTGTTCGACAAGGAAAACATTAAGTTGTGGTTGTATCCCTGTAAACAGTTTTTCCACTTAGACCAGACCCGGAGAAAATGAAGGTGAATGTAGCCATTCTTCACATGGATGAATGAGCACAGGAATGACATTGTTTATTCATTAGAAATCATAATAAGACAAAGATGGTAGAGCGGGTAGAATTCACGAAGGCTCTCAAACAGATATTTGACGCATAAATTTTGGATGATCCAGCGTGGGATTTTAAGGAATTGAAGCAACACTGAATGTAATTAGAATATTTTGCTCAGTTCAATCATCACTCTGTTGTGCGGAAACGTGAATAAATTTGGACTGAAAAATAAACAGCAACAAGAACACCCATTGTTGAATATTGGCTCAAATAAAGTCAGACATTGAAGCTACTTTCGGTGATAAAAAATGGTGGCTCAACAATGGAGGCTTGTGTTTTTCATAGATTTCGGTGGTGAAGCTGGAGGCTTTCACACCCATGAAGATCTCTATAAAAGAGAAGCAAATGAAGGAGGAGAATAGAGAGCAAAAAGAGAATAAGAACTCTGGTGTGGGAGAGAGAGGAGAAGTTGTGAGAGAATAGAAAATTTCCGAAAGAGGAGAGAGAAGAATAGTGAGAGGGAGAGAGAGAAACAAAAAAAACTTATTTATATTTGTTTTTTTTCTCTTTTCTAGTAGTAGTGAGCTTGGGTTATTTTGGGTCTCTTAAAATTGAGTGATAAACACTATTGTATCATCTCATTTATTATAGTGAAATACTCAGTCGTCTCCAAACTGGACGTAGACATTGCCGAACCAGTATAAAAATCTTGGTGTTCTTGTTGCTGTTTATTTTTCACTCCAAATTTATTCACGTTTCTGCACAACAAGTGGTATCAGAGCTCCAGTTTTTCGACTGGGGTGTTGTAGGAGTGAAAATATATTGGAGCTACAGTACCGGTGAACAGTGTCGGTCAACAGTATTGGTGAATAGTGTCGGTGAACAGTGTCTGCTACAGTCCCGTGAACAGTGCCAGTACTATAGTACTCTGAACAGTATCAATACGTATTTGTGAACAGTAACGAGTAGATGGCTGGAGATAAAGACGAGCTTGTTAAGAGGGAATCGTTATCATCGACACCTACATCTAGTAAACACCCAATCGCTACTACAAGGTTAGAGGTTGATAAATTTAATGGCTATAATAATTTTGGTATGTGGCAGTGTGAAGTTATGGATGTACTGTATCAACAAGAGTTGGATATGGTTCTAGACGATAAACCCGAAAATATGGATGAGAAGCAGTGGATGTGAATTAATCTACATGCTTTTGCCTCTATTCGATCATTCCTTGATAAGGAGTTGAAATATCCTTATATGAAGGAAACGTCAGCTAAGGAGTTAAGGATGAAATTGGAAGAAAAATATATGACTAAGAGTGCAGAAAATCGGCTCTTCTTGAAGAAGCGACTCTTCCGATTTCAGTATCGTCCAGGTATTTCTATGCATGAACACTTAAATGATTATAATAAAATAGTTGCTGATTTAGCAAACCTTGATGTAAAAATTCTTGACGAGGATAAGGCATTATGTTTGTTAAATTCATTGCCTGATGATTATGATCATTTGACAACTACTTTGTTGTATG
>JANIJH010000127.1:59231-74791 GCA_024520975.1 Erythroxylum areolatum
CTCTTTTTGCTCTCTATTCTCCTCCTTCATTTGCTTCTCTTTTATAGAGATCTTCATGGGTGTGAAAGCCTCCAGCTGCACCACCGAAATCTATGAAAAACACAAGCCTCCATTGTTGAGCCACCATTTTTGATCACCGAAAGTAACTTCAATGTCTGACTTTGCAAGCTTCCATTTCTGACTTTATTTGAGCCAATATTCAACACACTCTAATAGACTTTCGCTTTCAGAGGAGTACTTAGTCGATTTTTTATTAAGGGACTTAAATCAGAAATTGGAGTTACGGTGAAACTGCGCAAACCTCACTTGTTAAATCAGTTCTACACATTACCTTAAAAACAGGAAGCAATATTGATGTCGACTGAAAATACAATGTTGAATCGAACCCATGCAATAAAGAGTGTGACTAATGAATGTAATTTCAATTCAACCTTGAGGTTACCTCATTCAACAACAATTACTCGAAGTCCACGCACAGAAGGTATACTACCTACACCTCCTTCAACATTACGATCACCATCAATGAGATCTTATAAATCTTCTAAGCCAATCAGTAGTAGAGATTTTGATGAAAAAAGGGCAAAGTGGCTTTGTTTTTTGGTATGATGAGAAGTATACATTGGGTCATAAATGTAAAAAGAGGCAATTGTAGTTTCTAAAGAGAATGAAAGTGGAAAAATGTCAACAGACCAAAAAGAGGAAGAACTGGAGGAATGGTACGAAGACGAAGATTGTCCCATAGTTTTCATGCAAGCTACATTGGGATTATCGGGGAAGACATAATTTAAACAAATGTGATTAATGGGAATGCATCAGCGAAGGAGAATTCATATACTCATTAATAACGGCATCACACACAATTTTGTAGATATTTCAATGACAAGAAAAGGAAATTGTGGCCTCAAAGAGATTGAACCCATTTCGATTACGGTTGGAGGAGGCTTACAATTGGAATGTCGACAGTGTTGTAAAAACTTTGTGTGGACTATGCAAGGTATGCATTCAACATGGATGCTCTAGTATTATCGTTAAAGGTCGTTTTGGGTGTTCAATTGCTGGTGGGGTTAAACAACGTGTTGTGTAACTTTAAAAAGCAGATGATGATGTTTACTTGAGAAGGGAAAATGGTGACCCTGTAGGGAAATCCAGAAGGCAAATCAAGAGTCATATCGAGCAAAGGATTTCAGAACGCTATACAACATTCTTCGAGCAACCAGCTACTCATGATGCAACTTTCCACTCTGATCAAGTATCAATTAGAACAAATGCGAATGGCAGAGGGGCAAAGGAGCAGGGGAGCGTGTTTGATGAGATTAACATGGTATTGTCTAATTATGCAGAGGTATTTCAGGAACCGTCCAATCTTCCTCCGGATCGCAAGTATATCCACCAGATTGTGCTGAAAGAAGGAGTCGACACAATCAATGTGTGACCATATTGCTATTCAGGGACTCAGAAATATGTAATAGAACAATTTGTCAATGAACTCATGAAGCAAGGGTTCATTTGCCACAGCTATGAACCATACGCATCGCCAGTAGTTCTCATCAAGAAGAAGGAAAATTTATGAAGAATGTGCATGGACTATTGGGAGCTGAACAAACATACGGTGAAAGTCAAGTTTTTAATACCCCTCATCGAAGAATTGTTGGATGAATTGCATGAAGCCAGCTGGTTCTCCAAATTGGACCTGCTTTCGAGTTATCACCAAAGTTAGATGTAACCAGAAAATTTTCCGAAGGCAGCCTTCAAAACACATGAGGGATATTATGAGTTTTTGATGACACCCTTCCGATTAAGGAACACACCATCAACATTTAAAAGATTAATGAATGAATTGTTTAAGCCATATTTGCGTCGTTTCATCTTAGTATTTTTTTGATGATATACTAATCTACAGTTCTTCATTACCGTTGCACGTAGAACATATCTCGGTGGCCCTTCAGACATTATTGGACAATCAACTATTTTTATGAGGAAGCAAATGTATTTTTGGGGCTCGTCAGGTGGAATTCTTGGGTTACATAATTTTAGAGGAGGGTATGGCAACTAATCTTCGAAAGGTCAAAACAATTAAAGAGTGGCCTGAGCTAAAGTGCGTTAAGGACTTATGGGAGTTTCTGGGAATCACTGGGTACTATTGAAGATTCATTAAAGGGCACGGGATGTTGGCAAAACCATTAACTGAATTGATCAAGAAGGAACGACTTACCAGTTGGAAATGACAATAGAAGGAACAAACAACTTTTGAGAAATTGAAAGAAGCAATTTTGTCAACTTCGGTGTTAGCATTATCGGATTTTTCAAAAACTTTTGTAATAGAAGTTGAAGCAAGCGGGCAAGGGATCGAGGTTGTATTGCAGCAGGAAGGTCACCCCATCGTTTTCCTAAATAAGTCACTAACGAGGAGGCATCATGGCTTATCTACATATGAAAAAGAATTTTTGGCAGTATTTAAGGCCATCAAGCATTGGCATCACTATCTAAGTTTCAGATCTTTCATAGTCAAAACAGATCATCGGAGCTTGAAATACTTGCTTGAACAGCATCTGTCGACTCCATTTTAGCAGTCGTGATTACTGAAGCTCCTGAGCTATGACTTTGAAGTGTAATATCGAAGTGGTAAGGAGAACATCACTACGAATGCTCTCTCAAGGATCACTAGTGCAGAAATGATGATGATGTCTGTAACACAAATGCAAGGTGAATTGTTAGAAGAAATAAAAAAAGTTGGCAAGAAAATGGGGTTGTTCAGGATTTAATCAGGAAATTAGAATCCAACAATATTAAATCTAGTGCTTATGAATGGAAGGATGGGTTATTGAGGTAGAAGGGGTGTATAATAGTGGGTGCTAACAAAAGAAACAGTCAACAAATCATTGACATTAGTCACGACGATGCCATGGGAGGACATGCAGGTGCAGTGGCTACTACGAAGAAGTTGCAAAACATGTTTTTCTGTAAAGGCATGGCTCGGAGCCTGCGAGCTCACGTTCAAAATTAAATGAGCTTCCAAAAAAATAAACCTAACAGCTCTACTTATCCTGGGTTACTGCAAACTCTCAAGATACCAAAAGGCACCTGGGTTACTACTTATCTTCCATGTCGCCGGCATAGTCACGATCGGCAAATCCAATCAAATCACTAACTCCTCCCTTTTTGTAGAACACACCATAGTTCATAATACCTTTCAAGTACCTTAAGACCCTTTTAGCTGTTACAAAATGTTGTTGTGTAGGACATGTCATGAAACGACTAATCAGACTTACATCAAACATGAGATCATGATGAGTGGTTATGAGATACATCAGACTTCCCACTATCTACTTGTACAAAGTTGCATCCACTTTTGTGCCATTTTCATCTTTGCCAATCTTTTGTCCTAGAACAATGGGATTACAAACAGAATTGTAATTCTCTATCCCAAATCAGTTTAAAACCTCATCTACTTACTTCCTTTGACATATAAAAATACCATATGATCTTTGTAATACCTCAATTTCAAGAAAAAAAACCCATCTGACCTAAGTCAGTCATATCAAACTCCTTCTTTATAGAACTTTTAAATTCTACCAATAATTCTTCATCATCACCAGTAAACAAAAGATCATCAACATAAATGCTTATGATAAGAATTTTACCCCCTTTCCTCTTTACAAAGAGTGTCTGCTCATTGGAACTACTCTCGAATCCCTCTTTGATGAAGTGGGACTCTATTTTACTAAACCAAGCCCTAGGTGCCTGTTTCAATCCGTAAATAGCCTTTTGTAATTTGTACACCATCTGCTCACTTTCCTTTTTCTCATAGCCTTTTGGTTGTTCTACGAAAACATCTTCTTTCAACTCCCTATGTAGAAAAGTCGATTTGACATCTAATTGATAGAGTTTCCTGCCTTTTTTAGCCACAAAAGCTATGATCATCCTCACAGTATCCATTTTGGCCACAGGTGCAAACACTTCTATATAATCAATTCCATGCTCCTGTGTGTAGCCTTTCACCACCAATTTGGCCTTATATTTGTCAACTTCTCTAAGCTCATTTAGCTTGGTTTTATAAATTCATTTTACTCCTATTTTCTTTGCACTAACAGGTAGAACCACCAAGCGCCATGTTTGATTTTTTTCAATGGATTTGATTTCTTCATCCATGGCCAATCTCCATTTGGGCTTTTGACAACTTCCTCAAAGTTTATAGGATCTGAAATCGTCAAGAATGCCATGTTTGTTTCATCTTCTTCAGACAAACCTTCACCAGAAACATAATCTGCTGACCATACCAGTGGACATCAATTTTTGCCCTCACTTGTTGTCAAATCTGGTGCATCGACTGTTGGAAAATCAATTTCAACAATTGGTTCAGTCAGCGAAGTTGGTTCAGTCAGTTCCTCTGTGATTTCTCCTCCTTCAGTTGTGTTCTCTTCATTTTCAATATTTTCCCCTTAGTCCAATTGCGTTAGTTGTTCACCTTAAAAATTTTTTCAATCCCATTCATGATCTTCTTCGAAAACTACATCACGACTCACTATAATTTTTCTTGTAACTGGATCAAACATTCTATACTCTTTGGATTTGCTACTAACTCCAAATAAAACACAACTCACACTTTTATCTTTAAGTTTGTTCCTCTTAGCATCTAGAATATGAACATGTCCCACACATCCGAAAACTCGGAAATAATCGACTAACGGTTTCTCTCCGCTCCAAGCCTCTTTTGGTGTCATATCTTTTACTGCAAGGGTAGGTGATCGATTCAAAACATGAATCGTCCACCTGACTACTTCGGGCCAGACTTTCTTAGGCACTTTCTTCTCTATCAGCATAGCTCTTACCAAGTTCATCACAGTGCGATTTTTGAATTCGGCCACTCCATTTTGTTATGGAGTATAAGCTGTGGTAAATTGTCTTTTCACTCCATGCTATTGGAAAAAGTCATTGAACTCTGTAGAGTTGAATTCTCCTCTATATGTTCTTAAGCATTTTATAGGCATTCCAATTTCCTTTTCCACCAATATTTTGAAACATTTAAAGTGATAAAATGTTTCTAATTTTTCTAAGAGAAAATAAGTCCATGCTTTCCTAGAAAAATCATCTATAAAGCACAATAAATACCTTTTCTGGCTGCTCAAAGCTGGTGTAATAGGACCACACAGATCTGCATGAACAAGACTCAATTTTTCAGCTGCTCTCCACTAACTTTTTTTAGGAATTGGAGTCTGATGTTACTTGCTTTTCATACATGCCTCGCAAGTGGTGCTTGGAGCTACAATTTGTGGCAAGCCTTCCACCATGTTTTTATGTTTCAAGATATGTAAGCCTTTGTAGCTAAGATGACCATAACGATAATGACAAAGCGTTGACTGATCTGTATTTGAAACTTGGAGGCATCTTCCTTCATTTGTTGTGACAGATGGTTCAGCAAGCAAAATGAACATCCAATTTGCACTCATAAATGATTCTGCCATTTTCCTTTTTGTCGATGAAAAATATTGCACACGCCATCTTTGAAGAGCACTGCTACTCCTTTTTCTTGAAGCTGTCCGACGCTCAAGAGATTATTTTTGAGTTCAGGTACCCAATACACATCACCAATAGTGTAGCAAACTCCCTGTAAAATTAATTTCGCAACTCCCTTTCCAATAACTTTCATTTTTGTATTATTTCCAAGCTTGACAGTGTGAGTAAAGGTTGTGTCTAAGCTTGAAAATATACCCTCATTTCCACACATGTGGTTTAAGCAACCAGAGTCTAAAAACCACGCATCACTCCTTTTTGCTTCATGCAGTTCTACATGGGCCATTAATAGCAGTTCATCCTCTTCTTCTAGCTCTGCATAATTCGCTTCTTATTCAACTTTGGACTTTCATATTGAAATTCACCTAAGTCATGACACTTACAGCATTCAATAGTTGCTTTGTTGAAAGTTGATCTTCCTATTCCGCATCCTCTTCCTCTGTAAGTTCCTCTCCCTCTGTTACTTGTTCCTGACCAGCCTTCGACTTTCAAAACTTGATCCTCATCATCATTACTGGGTCGTCAAAATTTTTGTTCATCCACCACTAACAAACTCTGTAATTCATCAATGGACATGTTATCAGTATCTTTTGATTCTTCGATGGATACTACAACATATGTAAATTTTTTAGTTAGGGTGCGCAAGATTTTTTCTACAATTTTCCTATCTGAAATATCTTCTCCATTGCTCCTCATCTAATTGGAAACCATCATCACTCTTGCAAAATAATCAGTGATGGTTTCATCTTTCTTCATCTCTAGAACCTCAAACTCTCTCCTTAATGCGTTAGGAAGAGATTTCTTCACTTTTAGATTTCCACCGAACTTTCGTTTCATTGAGTCCCAAACAATCTTGGCTGTGCAACGGTCCAAGATTTGTTCAAAGACAGTTCGATCAATTGCCTGGAAGAGGTAATGCTTGACCTGGTGATCGTTGGTTTTAGCATCTTCAAGCTGCGCCTGTTGTGCCTCAATCAGTTTCGTCCCTTCTACTGGTTCTGTAAAACCATTCTCCACCAAGCTCCGTAGACCCTTTGCTCTAAGCAAATTTTCCATCAGTTTACTCCAATGATCATAGTGACCATCGAAGTGAGGAATCTTTATTAAAATTTTGTCTTCACTCATATTCTCTGTGTTTGATCACTCGAAGAATGCTACTTCCGTTTCTACAAAGCCCAGTGGAGGCTCTGATACCAATTATAAGGTTTAGTAGTAGAATAACTAAATTAGACACATAAACAATTGGGATTTTAAGTGATAATCTTATTGAAACTGAATGCGGCTTTTAATAGCCTTACAAATAACAAGAAAGAAAGAGAGCATACCACAAATAATGTTAAGTGTTTAAGATAAAATCAATAGCCAAAAAAACTCTAACAACCCAAAAGAATAGGTCTTTATTCAACAGTGCTTGACTGAATCAAATTCTTCTAACGAGTTGATTATAGTAGCACATGTATGATTCGTTTTCGCTACCATAAATGGGTGAAGAATTAGAAATTCTAACATTAACAAAAGTTACAGATTGAAATAATTCCGACTATTTGGTCAATCCAACTTGATGGCAAGAAATCATTGAAGACTAGAAGTGGATCAAAACTGAAGATAAGTTTGCATCAGTGACTTCTGATCAATTTTGTAAAGTTTCAGCCTTCGCCTAACTAGGGAGAACATACATACTGAAGTTCTAAGCAGAAAGGAAATAATGATCTAAAATCTACAAACTTTTGTTTTGATGGTCATACAAGTTATCTACACTCATTTCTGTAGCATTCCACCGTCCTGTTATTTTACTGATTGTAGGATTAGTTGCAATCATTTCTGGCACATGTAATGCTCCTGTTATCATATTCATAGAATCCTTGGAGTTGTTGCAGTTTTCATACACCCCTGAATGTGCTGGAGATGCTTGGTGTTGATAGAGTTGATCACGCGATGCAAAGGGTATGCCAGGCGGTATATGAACCACCGCATTTTCTAAACCAGCTTCAGGCGGTAAGGGAGCAACTTCCTGCTTTTGGTGAAACTGACCTACAACTCCACTTATATGTACATAGTAATCTGTAACCTGACATTGAGCGGGGTTCATTAACACCTTTGTATTTTCCTCGGGGAGATTAAGTACTTCATCCAATGAATCCACTCCTGGAAGGTTATTACTTCCATTGCAACTTCCAACTTGTGCATCGATCAAGCACTGGTTATCGAGATTATATAAAGCTTCATCTCTGGCGACACCCTGACCGTGGTAAATAACAGGATAAATTTGAGAGCACTTTTGCCGAGAGAAATCTGAATTTGCTTGAACGAAGCTTTGGCAAGGAAGAGTTGAGTTTAATTGTGCGGGTGAAATATGAGCTACCAGTCTTCCAGTTTGATCCTTTGCCAAAGCATCTCCATAAGAATTCATTCCTTGATTCCAAACTCTTGCATTGTTGATAAATTGGTCATTTGAATACGCAAAATCCACGACTATGTTGGCATGAATGAGAGTTAATGATGTAGGACAAATAGAAGAATTATTAGCTAGTAGCTAAAACTCATAAAATTAGAAAATATGGTTGACATTAAGCTACTGAAATATTAAGGTTGAATTTTGGCTATAAATATAGAACTTTCAGATTTTGTATAGCTGAAATTTTAAAGTTTGATTGTCGGAAATTTAGATTTCAGAAATTATAGATTTAAAGTTGTTTTGCATCAGCCAAGAGTGTGATCTGAAACCGAAAATAAGATTAACAAAGCAACCTAAATATACCTGATATCGGTGAAGTTAGTTCATTACATGACAGGTGACGCGTTCCGTCACAAGACCGAGTTTGTGGACGGAGTCCCATAGGCATAGATGCAGTAAGAGATGGGGGAGGCAACTGCGTTCTTTTCAGCATATTCAGAATACGAGGATTATAGCGAAGTCCATTTTCATCTGGGAAGGTTGGCGACCACATATTATAGCGAAGTCCATTTTCATCTGGGAAGGTTGGCGACCACGGCATACTTGGGAAAGCTTTCTTGGTGAGCTCGAACAACCGGTCGTCGCATTGCAAAAGCTTCTCATAGTGCTTGTCAAGTGATCCCGGTGGAAACACAAGATAGTGCGACCTGAGCATACGCCACTAGGTTCGTTAGGTATTTTATTAAATTCCATTCTGACAGAATGTTAACGGGTGGGTGATGTCCAGACCTATACTTGTTAGCTTGCCCACCAGTAAAATCCAGGGTTGAACTCCAAATGGTATGCTTTCTTGGCTGTGGATCAACTTCCACGAAAAAGGTGGGTCGCTCATTTAACTGCATCAATTCAATATTATGGAGTCGGTGAGAAGTTCCTTTCATTTTGTTTGCAAATTGTATGGAAAAAGAAAACCTCAATTTCCAGAACTGCAGGCTTCTTGTCCTGAATGTTAGCTTGAATGGCTATTATATTATTCCATTGAATTTCAATCTTTCTCTTCAACCTCCCTTCCAAAATCTCCCACACCAACTTCCTTTTAGCAAAATAACACTTGGCCACCAGATCACCTTCATTTCGTGACACTCTCTGCAAAAGGAAACAGGTCTTACGAGAAAAGAACTAAGTTGTATTATGATTGATTGATACAGAAGTCTGTGACCTTTTTACCTCCCAGGAACCAATTCTGAGTAGTGCAGCGGTGAAATTAGAAGCCTTCATTCTCCCGAGATCTTCATCCTTGACATGGCTTAATAATCCACCTCCGGTTTTAACCTCAGAAGCACACAACTTCTTATACTCAAGGAAAGAGGAAGTAAGGTTCAGTCTCAAACCGAATGGTCGCAAGTTCAAAATTTTATTTCCTAAGGTGGCCTGTAACACAAATTATTAATTAGCAGCATATGGCGACACAACATACATAGGTCGAAGTCAACATAGAGACGAAGATATACGTCATATGAGATATGGACAAAATAGACGTGGAAGTGTGGAGGAAAGGTGAAATTATAGGTACCTGTTCATCTTCCTTCGGATTTTCAAGAGTTTTCATAATCAACTCGTTTGCAGCTTGAATGCATTCATCCCCATTAACAAAATTGTACGCTTCTTTTTCACAAGCAAAATCCTCAACAGATAACGCTTTGTTACATTGACGACCACTACATTCACATCCAACATCACCTGCATCACCATCATCGGAGCATGCTGCTTCAACATAATCTTCAGCCATTGAGAACGACCAAGTTGTTAGTTTAAGCAAAGCAAACGAGTTTGGCGCTTGAGCATGCTTTTGATTTGTCCCCTACGGTGTTAGTTGAAGCAAGGAAAGGAGGTACGATTCTGTACAAAAATATAGGAAGTGAAAACGTGTGAGAAGACTTTATCGGGGTAAGAAAGGTAGGGACCGACGAATAAGGGAGAGTGAAGCAGGGAAAACCAAAATCAGAAGAAGCATAGCAAGGAGAAGAGTTCATAATACAGAAGGATCAAAGTGTCCTATTAGCATACAAAGATAAGATTCACGATCCATTGTCGTTAAAATATGATGTTTTATTAAAAAGTATCCTATTACCTATAATAAAGAGTATTCTTTTAGTTATAATCCTTATCTATTCGGGTTTATTTAATCTTGTTAGTTATGGACAAGATTTCGATTTTCTCTTACGCCTACCTCTTTTTCAGGAAAATAACACTAACATAAACTTTTTATAAATTATATTTTGGTGTACTTTTATGTGTAATATATCTAAGCAAAGTGTCGTTTGGTTCTATTTAAATTTTTTATAATTTTTTGTTTATATTTTTATTTTTTATTTTTGTTTTTCTCAGATAAAAACAAAAACTTGTTTGGTTATTAATGTTAATGTAGTTGTATTTTTATCACTAATAATAATTACATTTTAGGTAAAACTTAAAGATAAATCATTTTTAATTAAATAAATTTATTTAATCTCTTATATAATATTTATTAACAAATTATTAATAAAATTATTTTATTTTAATAAGATAAATAATTTAAATTTTAAAAAATTATTTATAAACTAATATTTATTTTAAATATATTTTAATTATTAAATCAAATTTTATTTGAATATTCATATATTTTAAATTTAATTATATATAATTTAATTATCAAAATAAAATAAAATAAAATAATTCATAATTTTATGGAATATTAATTTTAATTTATTAAATATATAAATATAATGTTAAATTAAATTATTCACAATTTTTATTAAAAATTAAATAATTAAATAATATATATTTAAATAATAGTAAATCATATTTTAAAAAAAACAAAAACAGGAAACAAAAAATCACTTTTTATAGTTTTTATAATTTTTGAAACCTGGAAGAAACCAAAACCAAAAACAAAAATTAAAAATTCAAACAAACAAGATTTTTTTTCAAATTTGAAAAAAAAACAAAAAATAAAAATAGAAACAAACACCCCTTTAACTTTCCGTTTATCTAAAGTAATTAATGTTAGACATTTTGTAATTTCTCATAAAGTTAGACAATATTTAATTGTATTTTTCGGTTTTAAATAACATTTTGATTAGGATAGAGATAATAAAGTGGCCTAATAAATGATCTAAATCAAATGGTCAAAGTCCGGGTAGAACGTAGATCTCAATCAGTTTGGACCGGACATATATCAAGTCTGTGATGGGGAAACCCGATATGAAAGTTATATATAAATGTTAAGATCTTCTGCGGTTACTCATATCAATCGTAAGCATAAAGATTTTCTGACCGGTTAAAAGAGCTTACGCTTTAAGAAAACTGTAAAGACGTTGATCGCGTGTTCGTGAATATTTTCTGTGAAAGTCTGAAGAGATTGGAGTCCGTTTTGGCCTCGAAAATTACTTCGAAAGTTTAGATAGAATCAAAATTAAGTATTTCATATTTCCTTCATTTTTAACCCTTTCATGAATGATTTGGAACACGTAATAAGATTTAACTTACGTATTACGATTAATAGTGTCTTCCTCCAATCCATCAAAAGCAATTCCCTTGTAATACTAATTACATAAGGTTAATTAAAATAGAAAGCTCATAAATTATTACGTAAAAGGTAAGAAATATGTCTAAAATGAAAAATTATCATAGGTGGCTATTTAACCAACAGAAATACAAATATTTTCAGATAGATCAACGTAAAAATTATTACCATAATAAGTTCAAAGAAATTCCTTTTTGCTATGAAATCCTTTGTTCAATAAGCCTGTTTTAACCTATTTTTACCTTAAAAGAACGTCATTTTATGTACATTTAATTATAAAACAATTTCATTTTAAGTAAAAATAAGATTAAATAAAATATCTTAACCTTAACTTTTTATGGCCGGGACATTTCATGATGACTTGTCTATCACAAATTTTATTACTTGCTTGGATACCTATTTTGAAATTTTCTTTTCTCGAGGAAAAAAAATGTAAGATTATATGTATATCAATGGTCAAGCTGACCCAGGCCGCTCCCATCCAATTATTTTTAAATAAAAAATAAAAAATAAAAATGACGTCGTTTTTAAAGTTCTGTCACATGCGGCAAGCCATAATTGAAATGCTCAAGTAAAAACACCATGCAAAATGGTGGGTGCCACTCTCTTTAGACAACTTTTAAGATAAATATTGCATCCTAACCTACTGTCAAGGGTTTGGAATTTTAACCACACCATGAAACAAAAAAAATACCTACTGCATTAAAATTCATAAAAAATAACAAATCTTATATTTTCTAACCATGTTACTTGTACTTGGATTTTTATAATTTCAAATATATGTCGAGGCTATAAACGGAAACTGCAACTTCAACGAAGCTATAAAAATTTGATGTAAATCACTTTTTTTCAATTTTCTGTTACAATTTGATTGACCGTAAGTTTAGTTATATTGCTAGAAATAGATTAAATAAAGTTTGGTAAGATTAGGTGATGCTATATTGGTTACAGAGTGGGGTATGAAAGATTAGTAGATAAATTGAGGATTTTAAGATTGATATAGCTCCTGCATGAAATATATAAGGGAGGGAAAGCAAGTTTGTCGAATTAGGGATTTGGACTAACCTCTAATATATAATTCATAAACTTAGTTCTGTTAATTACAATTTTACTAATTAGGTATTTTAATATGCTAATTATCATAATTAGGGTCTAATTATTATAAGAAAATTTTCATATATTTTAGACAATGAGCTTTGCATATGATAATAAGCTTCAATTTTAATTAAAAATTAATAAATAATGTTACGTCAACTTTGAAGTGACATTTAATTGACGAATTATTAATCTCATTAAATTCTTCTTTCACTTAAAAATATTAAAATTCAATTTGAATTATAATGTAAGCTAGAAGCTTAAAGTACAAATTTAGCTTTAATATATCAAACACTTCAATGTTGTCAATTTTTGATTAAATTCAATAAATAATACTTAATTATTTCATGATCTCATGCCGCTGCCACAACGTGGCAATCAAAGAGTCACATTGGACCTTTCCAATGCAAGTTATAACGTAGTGTATGGTTATTGTCCTTGTTAGTAGGGACAAAACATAAAATAAAAAAAAAATCTTGTCCCTCCTTCATGTTTGGTTGGTGTCCCAAGACTTTTGTCATCTGGCTCTGAATGACAGAAATAAAAGTTTTTGTTCCTTCGAAAATCAAAGGACAAAAACTTTTGTCCCTATCTCTGAAAACAAAGCATAGCCTTTGTCTCAAATTACCCCATGTCTGAAGATGTTCATGGATTGGATTATTTTCTTCTTGTTTTATTTTTATTTTAGTTTTAAGCAATCTGTTTATCGCTTCTGATTGTTATTGTATTTTTGTCGATTCTGGTTTTTCGAAATAGTTTCTAGATGGGTTTTGATTCTGTTTGTTTTTGGGTAAATTGGAAGAAATTAAACCCTAAAGTTTTCAAATGGGAAGGAAGAAGCCAAATGTGCGGGACGAGGAGGGTGGTGGCGGGAAGGGCAAGAAGAAGGCCTTGGTGATTGATGATGATGAGTACTCGATTGGGATCGAGGTTTCTGTGGAGAGTGAAGAGAAGGTTGCTCCGATGGCTACTGTGGGGAAGAAGAAGGTAAAGCAGGGTAATCAGAAAGTGAAAGAGGAGGAGGAGCTGGTGTAGAAGAAAGTAGTTGATGAGCTGGTGGAGGCTGTTTTGACTGGAAAAAAGAAGTCCAAGGGGAAGAAGAGTGATGGTGGTTTAGTGTTCTCTGCGTCAGGTTTTGGATTGCTTAGAGATGAAGAGAATGGTGATGAGGATGATGATGGTGGTGGTGGTGGAGAGAAAGATAGTGAGGGAGATTTGTTATTATTATTAAAGTAGTTATTATTATTATTATTATTATTATTATTATTATTATTATTGTATTTATTATTATTATACATTTTGTACTTATTATTACTATTTATTTCATTTTTGTTTTCATTTTATTATTATTTTTATTATACGAATTTAATTATCTTATTATTATCATTATTATTATTAATTTTGTTATTATTATTATTATTCGATATTAATTTTTACTTGTTATTATTATTATTTGTTAACTTTTTTACTAATACAAATCATTAGTAATAAAATTATCAATGAATTACATATTTCTAATCATATTAAGGAGCAGGGGTATTTTTGTCATTAACATAATTTTTATGTTCTGTTTACTATAACCAAATACATTTCTGTTCTTGAGACGGAGACAGCTTTTTATTCTATCCATCACAACCAAACAGCTCACTGTCTCCAATTTTTTTCTGTTCTGTTTCTAAATTTTTGTTCCGTTCCATCTCCGCATACAGGAGACAGCAACCATACGCAGCGTAAGATTAAAGTCAATTAAAAATAAAATAAGAACACTAAAAATATTCAAAAATAACAAATTTCTAAATTCTTACTTTTCAAAATGAGTTAATATAGTCAAATTATAGTCATAAAATTTTAAGTTTATATTTTTAATCTACGAGGAAATTAAATATTAAAGTTTCTAACCCAAAAACTTCTTATAATTTAAATTTGTGAATTTATAATAACAAAAGAAAAATTTTACGCGTTGAGTTAAATCACTGAAGTTTTCACTTTCAGCATAAGCGTATAGTTCAGCCTAAACGACCTTATATTAAAGGTGTTTGGCAAACAGCTTATCAGTTGTTTTTTAGCTTATTGACTAAAAGTTAACTTTTTGATTATTTTAAAAAACTATTGATGTGTTTAGTTAATGATTTTTTTTTTTGAAACATAGTTAATGATTTATTGGTTAGCTTATTTAGCACCTGTTTGGTTCAGCTTTTGGAGGCTCCAAAAATACTTTTTTTTCCACCACAAAAGCCATTTTAAAGGGAAAAAAAAAGAAAGTTAGGTTGTAAACTTCAAAAGTACTTTTGAAGTAGAAATAGCTTTTTTAAAAGCTAAAATACAGCTTTTTCAAAAACTTAAATTTGGAGTTTTTCAGAAAAGTCCCAAATTTTAGCTTTTTGGGTAGTCATTTTTGCATCAGTTATGTATATATCGAAAGTTATAATGGTGTTTTGTTTATTTGGTTTTCTTCTGTTTACAAAAACTCATCTCTCAAACACGCAGAACGCATCTTCTCAGTACACCCACGATCAAAGGTTAGGTCAAATGTTATTTCTTGTTATTTTTCCACCTCCTCAAATGCTATAATCTGTGTTCTAACAACGTTTGCGCTGGTTTGCATTTGTTGAACGCAGACGACATCTACAACGCAGACGAAGGATCTGCGTTTACCTGCGTTTAACAAGAACAATGTTTTTCAATAAATTCACATCCCCTTTTTAACAAAACCAGCTATCAATGAATTCCATGTAACTACGATCTTGTTTTGTATGACCCATTTGTTAACATGCTAGGCTACTGAAGCATTGTGACTTCATATTATCCAGTACATGAAGAGCTTCTGTAGGCAGCCCATTGCCTACGTAATTTGCAGTCTTTTTTTTGTATCTTATGTTGCCCTCTTGAATTTTCTAATAGTGTGATTCCATCAAACCCGTGAGTGAAGATGCTAGTCCCTTAAAGTAGTTATCTAGTTATTTTAAGTGCACTCAATGATTCAAAGTAGGCATG
>JANIJH010000127.1:77747-89556 GCA_024520975.1 Erythroxylum areolatum
AGATGGTTATCTAAAATTTCCTACAAGATGGTTATCCAAGAAATAGGTAACCGTAAATATAATATATTGTACTTTGCCTATTGTTTAGTATACTTTAAATATTATTTAGTATAAATAATTTTATTATAAAATAAAATATAGTTAAAATTAATAAAAGTAATTTTTATTTTTATGTTGCCAAACAGTCTACTTTATGAAGCTCTTTTAAAAAGTTATTTTTTTAATTGACATTCAAACAGTTAACTGGCTTTTTAGAAAAGCTCTTCTCAAAAAAGCTCTACTTACAAAAGCTCTACTAATATAAGCTCATCCAAACAGGCACTTAACCCTATGCAATAAGCTAAATTCTAAAAGTTTCATAAGAGAAACTTTTGGAGTTAGTTGCTTACCTAATGATAGTATTGTCTCCCACTTTAGTCTCTACTTTTGCTCTATGTGTTTTCAAAATTGGTTTTTTTTATTGTACAATTATGTTGTGAAGTTTGAAAAAAATAAAGGGGTTAATTAAACTTTTTAATCTTTATTTAATTTTATAATATTAGTTTATATTTAAAATACCATAATATTAAGTTTTTGAACATAAAGAGTCACATCAAATCAATATTTTTAATATATAACTACTATATATCGTATTTGTGTCATACTATAATTATATATATATTTAATTTATTAAATAATAAATTTCATACATATTATATAAAAAATACTAGCATGATGTAGTTTGCTGCATCATTCATATTACTAGAGAATTTAATGTTGAATTATTATTATTATTATTATTATTATTGTTGTTGTTGTTATTGTTGTTGTTGTTATTATTGTTATTATTGTTGTTGTTATTATTGTTATTGTTATTATTATATTTTTATTAAAGTTATAAACTTAAGTAATAAATTATTTTATACATCAACAATTAATACTAAATAGTTAATTTTATTAAATATATTTAATAAATAACTGATATTAATTTCTGATTAAATTAGCTGATTTTTATCAGCTGTTAGCGGTTAACAGAATATCCGCAGCTTGCGAAATAGGCCTGTTATATATAATACACATGGAGTTGAACTTTCGGTGTCAAACTAAGAATTTTTGTTACGGTCATGTCATGCAATACTGACATCACGTAACGACTTCGTTGGTACGTTATGCCATGTGACTTCGTTGGTATGCTATGTCACGTCATGCCAATCCCCTCTTTCAAACCTCTTGTTCTTGTTTCTCTCTCTTAATCCTTAAGTAGCGTGGAAGACAAGACAATCAAGATTTACATTTTGGTTTTTCAAAGGTTTCTTAATAACCTTTCAGAACATAAGCAGTCCTCACATTAATTAAATGAACAATTCGATTTGGAAACAAGCACAAGGATTTGTATACAAAATTTAAACGTGGTGCCCTGGTTCAATTCAATCCACCTGACTAAAATTGACAAAATCAGAAACGTGGTCCAATAATGTTGTGCTACAAAATGAAACACTGCTCTTTTTTCTTTACAGCTTTCTTTTTCAAAACGAAATTAACGATTACCTTTACGTTTTATTGTTTTTATATATTAAAAAACATAATTTATATATAATTAAAAACATTAGTTTTGAGTATGGAGCAACCTTAAATCTTTAAGTTAGGTGTCTCACCTTGTGAAATGCTTTCACATCAGCAAGGAGATTAGTCACTAAATCCACCTATAAATATAAATCTCTGGTCAAAGATTAAAAAAAACATTTAATTAAAGTCCAACATGACAATTACAAAAACAAGTGAAACTAACGGTCTAAAATTGGTAACTCATAAAAGCAGAAAAAACAACCCTCGGAACAGATGCTCCAGTTCTACCGTTTTCATCGCACACGCACGCAAGCACGCGTTCTCTTTTCTTAATTTCACTCAACTGTATTTTCTAAATTCAACGCGCTTGGCTGTGGCTTTGGTTTCTCCTTCCCGAGAAAGGGAAAGAAGGTCAAAAGTAGACAACCATCAACCAGTGTTTCTCGGTGACTTTCAGATATTTGGCAGTTATAATGACATGATTACGATTAACGAAAGCGAATGACCTGCAAAGCGTAAAAAGAAAAATCAATGCATATCTGTTGGATCAGCAGCCTCTAAATTGTCCCGTGTTGCTTGCTTTTTTTTTTTTCTATAATTGAAAATCTCGCTTCTTCCTCTTTATCAATCTCTCTTTGGTACAAATTTTTGACCTTCTCAAACCTCAGCCAACCTCCTCCATTCTCTGCTCCTTTTGGCAGAGGATTGTGGTCGGTGAGTTTCTTTTCTTGACTCTTCTCTTTTCTTGGCTTTTTTGTCTTATCTATAGCTTTCATACCTTGGTGATCTTTTTTCCTTTTCAGAGAACATTGTGCTTCCTTTTCTCTGAGTTCTTGTCTGTTTTCGTTTTCTCCTGCAATCTTTGCTTGGCTCCTGAGAAATTAGAGGAAAAAGGTGGAGGATATAAGAGACGGACTTTTTGTTACTTTATATTTTGTTTACTCGGGGTTTGGGGAGTTGAGAATATAAATTAAGGTTTCGAATATTCCATTTCACCAGTTTGCTTTTTATGTATTGTAGAGATGTAATCATTCATGAATTGGAGATTCTGGGTTTGTTGTTTGCATGGTATAATTGAAAGGGCGGGGAATGTGTTTTGGGTTTTTTTTAATTTGCCGAGTGTTATAAAAAGATGAAATCTTTAGATGAAAATTGAGGTGTCATTACTATTTTGGAATTTGTATGCTAATGTTTGTGAATGTGATGGATTTGTAATTTGCAAGGTTAAGATGGATTTTGAAGATGAATTGTAGTCGGTGAAGCCCCGCGCTCCAAGCCTAGGTTTTGTTGTATACGTCCGTCCTTCTTCGTCTGTAAATGGGCTGCTTTAGTTCTAAAGTAGCAAGACAGTATCCTGGCCAACTGGACCCTATTCCTCTCTCAGGACAAACTGCTTGTGAGTTTTGTCATCCAATTTATTTTGTTAGTTTGTTCTTTGTACTACGATCGTTTCCTTTTCCTTTTCTATACAGAATAATAGTGTACCCATGCGAGTTTTCTTCGAGTCCTTATGCTTGCCAACATTCCAAGCTGTTAAACCCCGTTTTATTGTCATGAAACTTGAGTCTCATGCTAAACTCCACAACTTCCCCTCATTTGTTGGTCAATAATTTTCCTTTGTCAAAACTTTTAGCTGCAACCTCCAGAAAAATAAGTTTAGAATTTTGTTAATGTGAAATTCACTTTCCTTGTTCATATTAGTGCAATCTTAACCTTTGTGCATGTAAAGTTATTGTATCTAAATCCTTCTGTCTGTTATGTATATCAACTTCATTTCATGCGTTCTTTCAGTCAATATCTTTGTTTTTCTGATAATATTGATTTCTGTGTTATTTTTCGTTCATCAGTCAGTGTCAATGAAGTTGAAGCCCTTTTTGAACTATTCAAGAGCATTAGCAGTTCTGTAGTTGATGATGGATTAATAAGCAAGGTAATTTAGAATATTTTTCTTCCTTCTATGTCATAGTTCTTTTTCCGCAAGTTTTGTTTATCAGCCCTTATGTTTCTCCTCTCTACTAATTCAATCCAAAGGGATACTCCAAGTATGCCATTGACATTCGTTCTCCATTGAAACGAGTAGTCTTATTCTTACAAGTTATCTGAATCCCCTTTCACCACTGGGTGTCATTTCCACATGTGACTTTTTTTTTTCTGCTAGCAGAAAGGTCTCTCGTCATATTTGATTAATATAACTTGTTGCGATTAATCCTTTCTGATTGTGTGCAGGAAGAGTTTCAGCTTGCTCTTCTCAACAACAGAAAGAAAGAAAGTCTTTTCGCAAATAGGGTCTGGTCCTTAAACTCCAAATTGCTTTTTATCAGGGAGAGAAACCATTTTTTAAGAACTAATCCCCTTGTAGGCTTCTGTAATAAGTTACATAATGAAATTTCTTTTTGCTGGTAGATCTTTTATATGTTTGACGTTAATCATAAGGGAGCAATTGATTTTGGTGACTTCGTTAGAGCACTCAATGTCTTCCATCCCAATGTTCCACAAGAAGAAAAGATAGAGTGTAAGTTGAAATATAATGAACAACGAGTATTTTCAGAATCGGTAATTATCTTCAATATGTATTAGCTTGGATTTGAATTAATATTTAGTTGCACTTTACATTTTTATTCAACTTGCAGTTTCATTTAAACTTTACGATCTGGATAATACGGGATTCATCGAGCGCCACGAGGTATGGTGATGCTCTCTTCGGTTGGATGTATGTTGAAAGTGTTAAACTTTAAGGTTGCTAGCATGACTTGCACGAGCTCACGGTTGTGTCATTTATTGTTTTCTGTTAGATATGAGGATAAAAAATTATAGCTTCTGTTCTTTGATCCTAAAAATTTTGGAGAACTATCTTGTTAGATGCCATACATTTTCGGTAAAGTTCATATCAACTTTCCTCCTGGTGTTGATTAGTGTGCCTTGCGAGTTTGATAGTAACATTTTATTGAAGAATAAGTTGAATGCATAATCCAGTACTCCTCTCGGCCGTGTCCACTGACTGTAAATTTTGACAGGTTAAGGAAATGCTAATCGCTCTTCTTTGCGAGTCTGGAATGAAGTTGGCAGATGAGACGATTGAGATAATTCTTGACAAAGTGAGTTGATGTTTGCTCTCATGCACGAGGAAATGTTCATTTGACAATTGCTTGCAGCACTTCTTTTGCTTTGTGGTTGTTTTGTCTCTTGACTACCGTAGGGTGCTAATTATCCTTTTCTTGTTTCTATCTTTTGCACAGACCTTCTTGGAAGCCGATGCGAATAATGATGGGAAGATTGACCAAACTGAATGGCACAACTTTGTCCGCAAGAATCCATCGTTGTTGAAAATCATGACACTTCCATACTTGAGGTGGAAACCAGCTTCTGCAATTTTGTTGTTGTTGTCTGATTTCTTCTTTATCATGTTACGTGACTTGGTGGCTAAATCAAATGCAGGGACATCACAACAACATTTCCAAGTTTTGTTTTTAACTCCAAGGTGGATGAATTTGCCAGTTAAGGATGCAGTTATTGGCTTTTTCTTTTTGTTTTGTTTGGTTTGGTTTGGTTTGAAAGAAAGTGAATGTCACGCTTCGAGGTGGAAACCACTGGCAGTGATAGGTAAAATTAGTTTGTTTCTCAGTTTAGAATAGATCCAAGTACGCATGTTCTGAAGGCACAGAGATTGCTCCAGCGAAATGTAAATTGTCAAGTGTTTCAGTTATTATTTCGTTTACTTGTATTTTACATAAATTAATTACTTCTATTACACAATAACTTAGGTGGACTCGATTCAATGGTTTATTAATTAATTATCAAATATACGAAATTGTAGTTAATTAAATAAATATTTATTAAATTATAAAAATAATTTATAAATTCATTATTATTAATTCACTGATTAATCGATACTTTTTTATTTGATTTTAAAGTTATTAAATTTAAAAAATGATAAATTTTCTTTAAAATAAAAAAAAGTAAGAGAATTAATTTAAAATATATGTTTTATAGAATTTAAATTTTTTTAAATTCTATAAAAAAATCTGTTTTTAGTTTTGATTTCTTCTAATTTTTAAAACTTAACAAAACTATTAAAAAACAATTTTATTTTCTGTTTTTATAACATAATTTACCATAAACTAAGTTATATTATATAATTATTTAATTATAATTTAAATATTAAGATTTAAAAATAAATAATTTAAATTTAAATATTACTAATAAATATAATTTAGAATAATTGTAAAATATATAAGTTTTATATAAATTTTTGTTTTAATAATAAAATATATTAAAATAAATTAAAATTTTAATTATTTATTTCAATAAAATATATTATTTTTCATTGATAATTTTCAATAAATATTATATTCAAGATTAAAATAAAATTTACTTAGTTTATTTATTTATAAAAATAATTTTCTTAATATTTTATATATAAATACTGTACTGGACTCGGTACCGGATTGAATTCTAGTGCGATATTGTATTAGTACCGGTCAGTATCGGATCCCGTTTTGGATAATTTTTTAAATTTATGAAAAAAATTCCTAAAATTTTTAAAATTTGCAAAATAGTCCATTGATATATTGTACAATTGTACTGTATACTTTACTAATTTACTGTTTACATCAACCATGTTTTTAAAAATCATAATAATAAATAATGATGACAATTAATATGAAATAACATTAATTTTTAAATATTTCACATATAAATAATAACCACAATTAATATAAACAAAGACAATCGTCATCATACAAATATAAAATAAAGAATAATACAAAGTATTTAAAATATTACAATAATACAATTTCATCATTTTAATAAATAATATTACATCAAAAGATTCAAAACATCAAATAAAAAGAACAATAAATATCCTTAAACAATTTACAAAAAAAGTTAATGTTGAAGAAACAATCAAATAGAAGTTAAACCTGAACAAAAACGATACAGTTACATTATATATATAGAATTTAATATAAATATAAAATACAAGTAAAATTAAAAGAAGAGGAAAAACAAAAACTTATAATTCAATCGTCAATGGGAAGATAACCGCTAGAACTACATTGACCTCAGTGATTATTTGGTACAAAATCCTCATCATTGAGAGGAGCTTTATCATCATTATCATTCAAATTTAATGCACCAAATGATATGTCAATATTTTCCCATTCAAGATTATCTTCCAAATCCAAATCATTCACATTAACCAAATTGGGTTTTTCAGAAACCCAATCTGCCAAAAGATCAATATTATCAATGGCAATTGGATCAGTTAAACTACTTGTACTATTAAGACTCTTAGTAAACAATTAGATTTAATTATTAGAAAACTATAAGAAATTATATCGAAATTAATAATGAAAATAACATATCTTTCTCGAAGCTTTAGATTATAACAAACAAAAACTAAGTCATTCAACCTCTTATGCTTCAATCTATTCATTTTCTTTGAGTGGGTAAATTCAAATATGTTCCAGTTTCGTTCACAACCTGTTGCACTCACACATTGACTTAAAATTTGACATTTTGGAATACCATTTTTGAATTAATCTCACCAAGAAATTGCAAGTTATAAGATAATAAAAGTAGTGTTATAAACAAAATAAAGTGATAATTAATTTTCAACCAATAAGAAATGGGAAATAACTAATACCTGGAGAAAGTTTTCCTCTTTGTCGAATAGCAATTGGCATTCTAAAATTCCCATAAGACAATTTGTAAAGTTCCATTTGTGAGTTTAAAAGATCTTGCATCATGTCAAGTCTAACAATTGTTGTAATTGTTAAAAACATTCCTCTATTAACTTCAGCTTGCTTTATAAGATCTAATCTAAAATACATACTAGGATTCAAAAAAGCACCAGCTACAAACAATGGAGAAGAAAGTTATCTTTTCCTTCTCTCATTATTGATTGAGAGACATGGTGTATATAAAGAAGGCTTATTTTTTATATTAGCCTTGATTGCTTCCGTCACTCTCTCCATGACATCAAAAATATAACTCATTGTTGGCTTTTCTTCACTATCAACCAAGCGAAGCACCCTTACCAAAGGCTCGCAAACATATATAACAAATTGACATTGCGACCAAAATTCTCTATCTTGCAATGTAATATTACAAATTTCCACTCCAACATTAGACCTAGCATGCTAAGATGCAACCTACTTATTACTTGTAAACATTTACCTTAATTCCTTCTTCATCGAAACAAAAGACTGAAGTGATAAAAAATTTGTTGCAAATCTTATCACAGTAGGGCGACACAAATTCCTACAATTGATAAATTCCCTTCTCATCAAATTCAAAACTCATGTACGATTATAAATAAACTTTGTCATCTTTTTAGCTTTCTGCATAGTCTCGTCAATAACAGAAAAATACCTAGGATCTCCTATATTCTCCAGCATTAAGTCAATGCAATGTGCAACACAAGGAGTCCAAAAAAATGAATTATAGATATTCTGCAATCCTTTTCCTACCGCTTTATAAGTGGAATCATTGTCAGTAATAAACTGAAAAATGTTATCCGGCCCTATTTTATTCACAACTTCATCAAATATCTCAAATAAAGTCTCAGTATTTCTAATAAGACCAGATGTATCAATAGATTTAAAAAAACATAGAGCCATTTGGATAATAAACTAAAAAATTTATAATAGACTCTTATCTCCTATTTGTCCAACCATCACACATAATTGAACATCCATAAATACCCCAATTCACTATTCTTTCAGTCAAATTATTTCTAATTTTAGAAATAGCACTACTCAAAAGTTTACCTCTTAAATCATCAATCGATGGCCTTTTGTATCCTAGATGATAAGACGTTATTGCATCTATCATAGGTTGATAATAATAAGACTAAGAAATATTGAATGACGAACCTGTATCATAACACCATCTAGCTACTGCCATATCAACGTTGTGAGCCACATTTCTTGATTGCATTGCACTGCGAAATAAAGATCGAGCTCCAGGAGTTGTTCACAGTGCAAAGAAACTAGTCATTTGCCTTCTTCTCTTCCTCACATCAAATTCTTCATGAGCATGAGATGGAACACTACCAATACCACCACTGCCACTACCATTTCCACCTTCAACATTTTTATAATTACCACGGAAACTAGAAAACGAAATTCCACTACCAATTTCAAAATTCAATCTTTCCCTTCTATCTCTCTCAAATTAATGTTCATCAAACAATGTTTTCATCTCATGAATTACTTTTTTACACGTTTCCACATCCTCTTTAACTCCAGTTAAATGTTTTTTTAATCGGGTGATTCCTCCACCTTTCAAATGCTTGTTACAAAATAAGCAAATGGTATGGTTCTTCATACCGGGAACCATACCAGCATGAGCCTAAGCTGGATCACTGTATCTTCCTGAAGTAGGATGATCGGGATTACTTTAACTTTCATCCATTTATCTGTACATATAAAAATAAAATAACACATAATTTCAGTACATAATATGCATATCCATCTTATATAATATAACTCATTTCTAATTCCAACAATTTCTAATTCCATCAATCACAAAACATGCATAATTTCATTTCCATTTATAACAATTTTAACAATCCCAAAACATTCATAATTTCATTTCCATTTATAACAATTTCCAACAATTTCTAATTCTAACAATCACAAAATAATTATAATTTCATTTGCATTTATAACAATTTCCAATTCCAACAATCACAAAACAATCATGATTTTATTTCTATTTCCTTCCATTTTCAATAATTTCTAATTCCAATAATCACAAAACAATCATAATTTTATTTCCATTTACAACAATTTCCAATTACAACAATATCAAAATAATCATAATTCCATTTCCATTTACAACTATTTCCAATTCTAACAATCACAAAACAATCATAATTCTATTTTCATTTACAACAATTTCCAATTCTAACAATCACAAAACAATCATAATTTTATTTCCATTTCCTTCAATTTACAATAATTTCCAATTCCAACAATCACAAAATAATCATAATTCTATTTTCATTTACAACAATTTTCAATTCTAACAATCACAAATTAATCATAATTTTATTTCCATTTCCTTCCATTTTTTACAATTTCTAATTCCAACAATCATAATTCTATTTCCATTTACAACAATTTCCAATTCCAACAATTACAAAATAATCATAATTTTATTTCCATCTCCTTCAATTTTCAACAATTTCTAATTCCAACAATTATAAAACAATCATAATTCTATTTCCATTTACAACAATCACAAAATAATCATAAAATTTCTATTTCCTTCTATTTACAAGTATTTCTAGTTCCAATAATCGCAAAAAAATCATAATTCTATTTTCATTTACAACAATTTTCAATTCTAATAATCACAAAACAATCATAATTTTATTTCCATTTCATTCCGTTTACAACAATTTCTAATTCCAACAATCACAAAACAATCATAATTCCATTTTTATTTACAACAATTTCCAATTACAATAATCACGAAATAATCATAATTCTATTTTCATTTTCTTTCATTTACAACTATTTCTAATTCCAACAATCACAAAACCATCATAATTCCATTTCTATTTCCTCCCATTTTTAATTCTAATAATCACAAAACAATCATAATTCTATTTCCATTTTGTTCCATTTTCAATTCCAACAATCACAAAACAATCATAATTTTCTTTCAATTTCCTCTCATTTCCAATTCCAACAATCACAAAACAATCATAATTCCATTTCTATTTCCTTCCATTTACAACTATTTCCAATTCCAACAATCACAAAACAATCATAATTCCATTTCCATTTCTATTCATAATTCAAATTGAATTTTCAACAATTTCAAACAATTTCCAATTCTATTTCCAACAATTTCAATTCAAAATTTGAAAAATAAGGATCAAGTTAACGGGTATGATATGATTTACATAATTGGCAAATAATGCATGACATATCTTATACAATTGTTCATACACAAATATTCATAACATGATCATCAAGTTGAAAGATATATCCATAACATGAGATCAAGTTAGATTGAATTTTTTTTTCTTATTTAAACCTTTGAATCTTCTTTTCATTTCTAACAAACCATAATATTATATACACCATTTCACACACACACACACATATTATCAAATAATTAAAGTTTAACATATTTTATGTTCAATTAATTATTTACACAAAACTAATACCCAAATAGGTAAATATTATCATTAACTACAACTGAATTATTATTAATTTTCAGCTGCATAATTTTATACTCAACCAATTATTTACCTAAATTCAATATCAATTATTAAAAATAAATTACCATTTCATAAATATTAAGAATGTGTCAATTAATGATTTAAGTTTTTACAATTTTACAAATTTTAATTATCAATTTTACAATTTCACATTTGATTATCAATTCTACATTTGATTATTAATTTTACCTTTAGGTTTAAATGTTGATTATCAATTTTCAATTTTAATAATCTTGCTTAATACATAGTTATTACATCACACCACCACACCACCCTAACCTTATTTTTCAATTCCATTTCCAATTCTAATTCTAATTTTCATACAAGAAAAATACAACAAAACCCAAATCAATAGCTCACTGCTCACAGTATTCAACAATTTCAACTCCAACAATTCTATTCCAAAATCAAATTCAAACCAATTCACATACACACAAATCCAATATCCAATATCGTGAGCAATTTCATTCCAAAATATAACCAATTCACAAATCATAAATCCAAAACCGTGAGATGAGCAACAAATTTTTCATCCACCGACAGCTAACAACTCCCAAATTCATCAACAAAATCGAATCTAACACAAAAAAACTGTAATTTACTAGCAATGTTTCGAAAACAACAAACAACAGAGAACAGACCCAAAAAAAATTGAAACTGTCAGGTCTTCAGGTTGTTGGTTTGGATTTTCGGGTTGTCCACCTTTATAGACGCGTCGGGAGTGCGGTGTACCGGTATACTGGAGCTGCGTTGGAGACAACGTGTTGCGGTGGTGCAATAGGTCTTCAGGGGACGCCAAACACAAACCCAAATCAGACTCCGAGGAGGATGAGGGAAGGAGGAGAGTGAGACAGACATCAGGGAGGGTCGGAGGGGACAACCAGAGAAGACAGGAAGCGACGGAGGTGGTGAGAGGCGCGTGACAGTGAGAAGCAAGACGGCGGCGAGAGTGAGTGAGAGAGAGGCGAGAGTCGAGCGAGATTGCAAGAGAGTGAGAGTGAGAGGGCGAAAGCTGTCGGGATCGGG
>JANIJH010000127.1:100158-110650 GCA_024520975.1 Erythroxylum areolatum
GCACTTAAGTGCAACAAAACCTTGAGGTCTTGAGTTCGAGTGGTGACTCATTCAAGAACCAAAGAGGACAATACCTTGGGACCGCGGGCCCCCTGAGGTGGTGCATACCCGGAGGGCTCTCCCACGCAGTGCCCGGATCCCACAAGCATTGTATGAGTGAACATTATTTCTCTGTGTCCTGCCGTATGATGGTTAACATGGCCAAACGTTTTGGTTGTCAAAGTGAATTCCTTATATTCATGGTGCACAGCATTTGTACTACTAGTCAAAGGAAAGGTGAGTAATAAGAGGGGAAATTGTTTGTTGAAAGACTGCTGGTTGTACTCTATTTCTTCCTTCTACAGTTATGCTGTTTTGAATTGTCTAACTGACTTGTTGAGTTTACTCCTATAGCCATCTGAACTTGCTTGCTATAGTCGCGTTGAAGGTGGAGATGTTTACTTTGATGACCGTAGCTTGGTAAGCTTGTTCAGGATTATGTCTTTTGTTTTTCTTTCAAGGGGTTTCAATTATGTCCAATGCTGTTTCATTATCGTAAGCTTATTTTATCCCTCTTCTTCCTGTTAATAGAGGCTTTTCAAACGTCTTATTTCTGAAGATATTGGAGCTGATCTGAATGAAGGTTTTGATACTTTTATTGAGAAAAAAGGTGTGTATGCTGTATTGCAATTATCAGTTTGGATTGCTATCAAGTGTTGTGACGAGATCCAAATGAAGTAGAATTCCTTGCAATTTAAAGATCCATTTGTTCAAACTTTATGCTTTTGCAATAGCTTGCAACTTTTATCTTTCTTGATCAATTCTGCACCAGATTTGGGTTCTCAGGGTTTTGGCGACCTTTTGTCTTGCATAAGGGACAAAAAGATCCCACTCGAAAACATGCATTTTGTGGTGAGAATTGTTGGATACCTTTTCTTATTTTTTGCTTAATGCCTTAATGGGCCTTAGCCACTAAGCATTTCTTCTTTCTTCTTTGATATTGCCAGACTTACCGCAACAACCTTAATAAGGTGATTTTCTGATCCTTGGTATTCTTTACCAAGATATCCATGAGCAATAATTGTTGTCAATGTTGAGTCTGCCAACATGTTGAGCTAGTCCAACCATTTATTAGTTCTCAAGGACTCTTGATTACCTGTTACTGATGATACTGAAATATTTTATTGGAAATGAGAAATGGACTTAACAAGCCTACTATACTGTATAAATATGGTACAATTTTCACTGCAAATGATTTTTGTGAATGTATGTATGAATTTTGTCATATTTAAGCTTGCATTGTACTTCTTCAGTTTTTATTCAGAGTTCTTTCATAGATTAATGTAAAGAATAAAACATAGATATTCACAGTTCCAATGGCTTATTGCATCATGCAGATATTGCAAACTGCTTATATTCGAAATGAGGCCTGGGAAATGGGTGTGCACAAAAGGAATGGAGTTGTGTATCTTGATGTGCACAAGCTACCAGAAAGATCACAAAGTGAATTGGTGCGTCGAAGGTACTATACTCGTGTTTGAATAAGTAGAGATGTCTTATGCTTTACCCTAAACCTAATTGCCAGCTCTTTATTCTTCTAGTTCCTTTTTTTTTTTTTTGTGAAATGAAATGAGTTCTTGCAAATCATGGCTTATGCATTGAATCTTTTTTTAAATAGTTTTTTCAAATAGTATACTTACTTTAATTATTTGTAGTTTTATCTCATCTATTTTGAGTTCAGTTAATCTTCTTTTAGTTGTTCCATTTCTTTTTCTTGACTTCCATTATTAAATCTTTTCTCCAAAAAGTGTAAAGGTGAAGTTTTTAATTAGAAATTATCTCTTCTGTCTAAAGCATATATATAGTTTGCTTAAGCTTGCTAATTGAACACAAAAATCATTTTTCTTCTTTCCTAGTTAACTACCACCATTGTTAATATGAACCACTAACTGCAGCCCTTTCATTGGTTCGTAGAAATAAACCTGATGAAGAAAGAGCAAAGTTAGATGAATAAGAAAAGAATCAAAGAACCAAGCTATTAAAATTGTAGACATAATTACAAATATATGTTGGACATAATAATGTGAGCTAAAAAAGTGGAAGAGTACAATCAAAGTTAATGACGGCAGAGCACAAGTTTGATGAAAGATGAAAGTTATCATGTCAGCTGCAAAAGAAGTTACAATTTAGTATATATAGTCATCTTCAGTGAAGAAGCTAGATTACAAATATGCAAGCATTTTATAATGCATGAAAATTTCTTTTTAGAAGAGTTTCTCTATCTTATAGTCCCTGGTTTTTCATCATGATTGAGTTCTATCCGTGTCACTTTTTCCCTTTTAGCTGTTATTGGGGATATTGTTTTGAGAGCCTAGCCACTGAGGATTCAGGATCTGATGGAGAAGGTATACATCATGTTGACGCCAATGTTGAATACTGTACTGTGATTAAAACCAAATTAGGAGCTCATCGTATTCTGATGGGTGCTGAAATGGATTGCTGTGACTCAACTGATGATGGAAAGAGGTTTTATGTGGAGTTGAAGACAAATCGTGAGGTTTTTATCAACTGATAACTGTTCATGTATTACATGTAATCTTTTTTCATCCTCCAGCTCTTAGATATTACTATCCGAACCACTCAAAAGATTCTCTATTTTATGTGCAGCTCGATTATCATACTGAGGAAAGATTTGAGAGAGAAAAACTACTCAAAGTTTGGGTAAATAATTTGCTGCCAATATTACTTTTCCTGATAATTGCATTACACCTTATTTAGATTCAGATTTATATCAACAATTTTCGTATTTTTTTTCTCCTCACTGCATTATCTAGTTGATGCAATTAACCTTTGTTTTTAAAGACATCTTGATGCAAAATAAAATTAGTTTAGTTATTTTCTTAGTCATTAATTTTACATAATTGGAAAAGGACTTGAAGTATTTTTATTTTGGTTTGTCTTTGTTGATTTAGGATTTAAATCTGTTAGGGAATAATAAGAATCCTTATTAAGTAGGATTTGAGTTCTATTTCAGTGTTTTAAGTTAAGAGTCATAGGATTAAGAGAACAAAATTTATATATAGGATTGAATGTTCCAACTATGAAGAATAGATAATGTTTCAAGTTAGCAATTTCAGGTTGAGCATGTGATGCCGTCTTATCTAGAAGTGATTCTTTAATTCTAAGATCGATACCTAGAGAATTGTGATGCCTAGTTCTTAATAAACCTTAGATGCGACTTTTAGGCGTTGCTAGTATGAAGTTAATAAACCTTTATGTAATAATGAGACCTGCAGATCAATTATATTTTGTTTAAAATTTACCTTTTGCCTATCTTTTTTCCTGCATCTGCCCTCTAACTTTCCTACATTACTTCTAGTTGTTACCTTTTCTAAAGTCTAATTATGATTGACAACTTGCTTACACACTTGGTGATTGGAACACCCAAAAGAAAATAAAAACAAGTAAAGAGGCTTTGTAATAGAAAATCTAAAAACAATCATAGGCATTGCCATCACTTTTCACTAAAGGTGAATTATGTATGTCTGTCAGAACCATCGCAATATTGTTGTAATATCTTAGTCATTAAAATGAAGAAACATGCCTAGTAACTATTGGTTGTCACCTGTCAACATACACACAACGAGGCAGAGGTTTTAAATGATAAGGGTTTATATAACCTTGTTTGTTGACTTTTCCCTATAAGCAGATGTGGAAAAGTATCTCAATGAGTTTTGCTTTAATGTTCAATTAAGACGGACTGTGACTGAATACTGAAGGGCAAGTATCAGACATCCTAATTCCGACATATTGAAATAAAGAATTCCAATACCCATCTCCCCTGCTTTTCAAAGACATCACATGTTCATTTTAAGTTTTATAAATGCCTGGATTCTTTTGGTAAATATAATTTGACAATAGTTAATGGCACAAGAGGTGCAAGATGCATGTATACGCGGTTTATGCATATGCATGTACCATAAGTACAATAGATATGCATTTTGCAGAAACGAGTTTACTTGGATGCTTTATATTTTGCAGATCCAATCATTCTTAGCAGGTGTGCGTTACATCGTTTTTGGATATAGGTAATTTCTATTGCTAACTGACTGAACCTTTCTGCTTTCTGCTTGGAAATGCTTAATATCAATGGTGCCTCTTTGTCTGTCTAATTTGGAAAATAACGTGCGTCAATAATCATATTAGGTAGGAAGTATATTATTATTACAATCGGTATGCATCAGAAAGGAACCTTGTATGGATGGAAATAATCTTGGACAATAAACAAACCTCCCTTTTTTCCTATGCAACTTGACCCCTTATGACCTGAAAGAAAGTTAAAACTTGTAAGACAAGTTTTACATGCATGCGAATAGTTTTTTGCTTGTGAAGTTATCCATCTCGTATTTCTTTTTTTACAGGGATGACAAAGGCCGACTTGTCCGCACAGAGAGGCTAACTGTTAAGGACATAACGCAACGAGTAAAATTGAAGCATTATTGGCAGGTTATGATTGTAATCTTGAAATGTGTCCTAATTTTGAATTTTTTGCCACCTCCAAATGTTACTTTAACTATTAATTCACATTGTATTATTCTGGACTATTGTCTTGGTGACTAGCATGTATGCTGCGGGAATAGCAACTCCTAGTGTCAGATCCCCACCCCAGTTCCAATGGAAACAAAGTGTTGACAGTGTTCTAAACTGAAGGTTTTTTGATCATCCTGCGTTCAGTCTTTAACCTGGGTTGGTCAGTCCTTTTAGTCTTATTAGTAAGGGGAAATTGGTGACATTCCCTTGAACACTAAAATACCTGTCATTTGAAAGTTACCGGGCTTTTGGCCAATTTTGTAATTAAATTTTGTAGGTTAGAGGAAAGCCTGTATGTAGGTTGCAAGTACAAAATGTTTTTGGTGTTTGTAATTATTGTAACACTGTGATAGCAGACAGCTATTGTTCCTCCAGTCCAATTTTGGTTCTATCCCCATGTTTTCATTTATGGTTATTTTGGGGACTGAAAGCCAAGTCATATAGGGAGGACGTGTTATGCGAGCTGTGTATCATCGAGACATTAATTGATACTACAACAGGATTCAATTAGGATCACGCAAATATGTTCAAGTTTTATTGGTGAAACATTCATTAGTTTTACCGTTTAATAATGTATTACATAAATTGGTTGCAGGGAGGTGTTTGCCTAGCATTTGCTGATGAGGTTTTATGCTGGCTTTATGGAACAGTCAAAGAGAGTGAGTTTGTAGCTTTCAGCTCTTGTCCTCTTTCATTTTATTGCTGCAGCAGCAGCATCCGAGAACAGAATATAGAAAAGGCTTTTTCACTCTTTTCATGTGAGATCTAATTTTAGTTTTTCTTGAAAGACTAATTAAAATGACTCTTTGTGCAAAATTTTCAGATGAAGACTATATATTGCAGTTTAATCCTCCTTCCGCAAGGTTGGAACTCCTCCAAGCACAATCTTGCCCGGATGTAATCACTGAACATGTTGAACAGTTGCAGAACGTGTCGGGGCCTCCTCCTTAAAAAATTTAAGAAAGGGGTTACGCTACCAAATTGGTGTTGCCTCTGCGCCATGGCAAGTAGGGTTGCTGCTGGTGAACAATGCTTGGCCCCCAGTTTTGCTTCCACATAAAAGCTTGATGTTATTCTGACATACCAACAAAGACAATGGCTTCCAATTTTTACTGGTGGAATTGGTAAGTGTATTTTTGATAAAAAGAAGGATAAAGTGGTGGAGTTATAGTACAAGGATGCCTGGTGACTGTTAAGGTCATAATGAAGGATCAGTTGTATACTTGAGCTGACCTATAATTTTATTGTCTAGACATAATATTTCATCACTCGTTAAATCGTTTCTCAGTATGTTATGGAAGTACTAATTTCCATAGGCTGAAGAGGGATCGAGTAATTGACTTGCAATAATTTAATAGCACAAAGAGAGAGGGAGAGCTTTATATAGGTGAGTCGTGAAGACATTTGTATATATTTATGGGTGGATAGGAAATAAATTTATGATCATTTTTAATTATCTTGTTATACAGACGATATGTGGCCTTACTAATTTTGTTTAAATTCATAAATACGGTTATTTAAAGGATATAAAATTATAAGGTATGAGGTGATTAGATGGAAATCTTAATTTTAAATATATTTTATTTGAATTATAAACAAGGCATCAAATCAATATATTGTTATTCTCAACATTTTTAATGTTTTATAAAACCTTGGAAATTTGAATGTGAATAATTAAATCTCTTATATAATATTTATGAACAAATTATTAATGAAATTATGTTATTTTAATAAATTAAATAATTTAAAAATCAAAATTTTATTTATAAATTAATATTTATTTGAAATATTTATTTAATTATTAAATCAAAATTTATTTGAATATTTATATGTTTTAAATTTAATTATATTTATTAATAATTATTAAAATTTAATTACATATAATAAAATTATTAATTATTTTTATTTATAATTAATTTTAATTTATTGAGTATATAGTGTTGAATTAAATTATTCTAATTTTTAATAAATATTTAAAATTAAATAATACATATTTAAATGATATCGAATCAAATTATGAAAAAAAGAAATAGGATATAAAAATTATTTTTTATTATTTTTAAAAACCGAAAGAAATTAAAATTAAATGCAGAAACTAAAAATTCAAATAAATACATATTTTTTTACTAAATTTGAAAATAACAAATTAAAATGAAAACAAGCATCCTTACGTTAACCTTAAGAAATTATTAGATATGCATTCGTGTGTGTTGTTTTATATAATTTTAATGTAGAAATTTTTTAATATATAATAAAATTACAAAAAAATATTTATTTAAATCATTAAATAAATATTATGTTAATTATTAATATAAACTTTGATTTAAAAATAGATAAATTAAAATTATATTCATTTAATAACCTTTATTTTATTATATTATTTTCTTTCTTTTTAAGATTTAAGTTGATTTTACTATAAAAATTTTTAATCGTCTAATTTTTAAATTTAATTTTGAAGTTAAATAAGTTTTTATAAATTAAAATAAATAAATTAATTTTTATTTAATAATTTTTAATTAAATTTTAAAAACTAATAAAGATAATTTTAATTTTTTAAAATTTAAATCTTTTATTTTATCGTTTAATTTCTAATATAATTTTTAATATAAAATTGTTGCCCGAAAGCAAATGCCACTGCCGATTCACCGACCCACTCAACTTCGGACCCTAAATAGAATGCAGAAAAGAAATTAGAAAAAGAAGAAAGGAAATGGAGGAAAGAGTGAACAAAGAAGGCATGGAGAGCATAGCCAAGAGGCTATCGACGATGGAGGATCTCTACTTCCCTCGCTCTCTTCAACCTGACGCCTCTTCTCCTTCCCAACGCAACTCTCTTCTCTTCCAACTCCTTTCTCGCGACCCCGCCGTTTTTTTAGGTACTGTTTGTTTGATCACCCCTCTTCTTGCTTCTTTTAATTTGCCTGAAATAAAGACAATTTTATTTCTTTTGGTTCCCATGCCTCGTAAGGATTTTGCACATTTCCACCAATTCTATGGTTATGTCGAGCAGATGTTAACTTCGCTTCTTCTTTTTTTTTCGTCTACTTTACTTAATGAAAATTTTAATCTTTCCAGTACACGCATCTTCTATTGGTTAGATTTTCTGTATTATTTTTTAATTATTATAATTTCTTCATGGATTTCCTCCCTTTTGTTACAATTGTTTCCTCTTGCGGAACTTTGGTTTATCTAATTTATGTCGTTTTGGGTGATGTATAGAACGTTATGGAGCGCATTTGACTTTGGATGAGCTTCAGGAATTTGATGTACTGAATGATGACTATGAAGTGAATTGGTATTTAAAGAATCTCAGGAGCAAGTTGGTACCAACTTCTGAGGATTTGCGAACAAGGTCAGTGACAGTGAAGAATCGAAGATTGGCTTATTTGAATAGGCTGATACTCGATGGAAAGTACTTCTCGGAGGATGCTATGAGGGAGAGGGAACCGTATTTGCATCATGAGTTTGTGGGGAAGTTTCAAGATCAGAGTGCTAGGGGCATGGCTAGGCCAGGGGAAAGGTGGTCTGAGACATTGATGAGAAGGGCTGAGGAAGCAGTTTTAGTTTCGAAGATTAGGGAGGAGCAACAGAGGTTAGGTGTAGCTGAGAGTGAATGGGTCGGTAACGAAATAAACCAACAGCACGCAGAAGAGGAAGAGGAGGAGGAGATGGAGGAAGAGGAGGAGGACGAGGAAGAGGAGGAGGAGGAGGAGGAGGAGGAGGAGGAGGAGCTGGAGGAAGAACCAAAGAAGGCTCATGGTGGCATGCAGTCCGCGGAGGTAGTTTATGTTCGAATACTTTTGGCTTGTTTTTTAGTTTATCTAGACTTCAACTCAGTATTTGGTGTCTCTTTTGTGTTGGTTGATTTATGATCATTTTTCTGAATCCAAATTTGGATTTCCATGAAGATGAAACCTTGGTTTCGCTGTTGATGAATTGTGAGCATTTTCTGTGATAATTTGGCACCTCAAAAACACAAGGTTTCGTTTTTCGTGTCTAAATTATGGCTCCATTCAGGAAAAGTAATGCCTATCAATGATTTGTTCTTGCTCAAAAGAATCTCTCTTCTTTCTCTCTCTCTCTCTCTGTCTTTTTGTGGTTTGTGAGATTGGGAGGATGATAATGTAGCTATTTGGATTAGTTTTCCGTCTCAATTTAGGCATTTTGAATTTTGCTTGTGATTGATTTTGAGAATCCTTATCAGAACATTGTAGTAACAAATTTCTCAAACCGAAGCCTTATTGTTCTCTTCTTGACTCTCTGTTTTGTGACACCTTTTGAGTTTATGCCTTTCTTTTAGGTTACTGAACCATGTCCTCTGTTTTCATGCTTGTCCCTGTTTTTCTTTTGGCTTGTCATTCTTATGTTTGCTTTTTCTTGATACAAAATCTTACATGTAAGTTTCTTCTTCATTTTCATATTTCACTGAACTTCACCCAAGTTCTGAATTGCAGCTTTTGTTGGAAGAATGGTTGATGTTGTCAGTTCATATAGCATAATAGTTGCATATTAATTGAATTTCAGATAATTAACAAGCAGGAAAGGTCATTCAGAATCATCTGCATATTCTGAAAGTGTTGTACGATGTTGTCATCGATGACCGGCGGACTTAGGTTATAACATCTTCCCTTTGTTACCTGCAGATGTCTGTTGGGAATGATGGATCCCATTCAAGTACAGAGAAGCAAGATGCGGGGGCAACTTTTTCCCCTGAAGATATGGAAGATAGAATGGATCAATTCATCTCCATTATGCACCAAAAGTTTCTTTCTGGTGAAGATCATCCGCATTTGGATTACTCAAAAATAGATGATGATGAGACCTTGGATGATCACTGGTTCAGAGAAGCCAATTATGACGCGGAGGAAAAGTATTTTGGTGGAGATGATGATCTCTGATGACATTAATATGCTATTATGAAATGTGGCATTTGTACGTAGTGATGTATATTTTTATCATAGCAAATGGTGGAATTCCAGCTAAACAGCTTTTCTGGGGGAATCAGCACCCGCTTCTCTTTTACTCAGGTGGCGTCTGGATGCACTTAGTTGAGAGTAAGGTTAGACATGGCTACTAGTTAACTAAACTCATTTTTCCATTTACGCGACACTTAAATAAATAATGCATTAGAGCTTAGTTTTTTATGAATCAAACGCCCAAGCCTTGTTGATGATCAAGAGATAAGGTTAATAGCCTTTTCTAAGATTTAAGGCTAGAAGTATAACTTGAACTTTAAAATGTCGAACAAAATACAATTTAAATCATACAATAGGTTTCATTTTTTCACGTGAGAATGAATTCGTATTTATATATTTTAGGCAGTAGGTTTTTTTCTTTAAACGGAAAAATTCGCAATCGATATTTTTTAAATGTGCACTAGATAAATTTTCAAATTAATGCTATAGTCTGCAAATTACGTTAATTGAATATTTTGCACTAAATAAGCCGTATATAATAGACTGGATTGAGAAAGTATAAATAAGCTGATTTGAACATAAGACATTTTAAAACGTTTAAATTGAATCTTAATATTTTTAAAACATTTTTAGTTTAATAGATTGATATAATATTATTTATATATTTTTTAAATAAAAAATGAGTTTTATACCTACATAAATAATTTTTGTAATTAATCAAAAAGTGGTTCACTACATCTCTCATTTTTATTGTTTATACATTTCATACGATAGGTTTCATTTTTAACGTGAGAATGAATCATATTTATATATTTTAGTCAGTAGGTTCTTTTTTTTCAAACGGAAGAACCTGCAGTCGCTATCCTTTAGATGGGTTCAGATCTTCTGTCCCACTAATCCTGGCCCTATTCTGTCCCACAATAAAACGTCGACGTTTCGTTTTATTTAAACTAACGTCTGCTTCACAGCTAATCTTTAGCCGAGCCCATCTTCGTTTGATTTTGCTT
>JANIJH010000127.1:110750-133984 GCA_024520975.1 Erythroxylum areolatum
CCTTCTGCAACATACTAACAATTTAAATCACCATCAGATTTCATGTCCAAGAATGCAAACAAACAAGAAAAGGCAATAAAACAGTCAAACCAAATATGTGCATAATGAGAATAATAAAAACCAACAGACATAATAAGGATGGTTTAAACACCACTGGTAAACATAACAGTTGAATGTGGAACAGGGCAATTGCAATGCAAGGAACCATTCAGCACAACGAACAGCTAACCCAAAATATCATGACCATAATTTTGAGCAAACTTCACCATTGTATCTGCAGCAAATTAATACTAACATTCAGATAAAATCTTGACATGAAGAAAAGATGATGTTCTATTCACTACAAAATGCTTTGATTCCAGTGTCAATCGACATTGGGATGTTTTCTCCATTTGAATGACTATCAAAGAAGATAGCAGCAAAGACTTAAGCAATTGCAAACTCGGAATCAGTTGTAACAAACCAGGATATGAATCACCTCAGAAACTTTGTTATAAGCAAAACACATATTATATAAATCACAAATGATATAGCTTACATGGAATCTGACGTCCCCAAAGTGGAGTAAGCCCTTTGAATAGCCTGCACAAAGTCGACTATTTTATCAACTCAAGCAAGAGAGTGGATGCAACTTCACAGAGAGCATCATAAATAACCAAAAAGCGAAACAATTATTTTGCAGGTAGGCTGTACCCTGAATAACATTCGGCTTTGACAAACTTGGGAAATCCATCGGACAAGCCCCGAGCAAGTACGGAAATCAAATCCCCAAATCTAGAAACCCTAACCCACAGAAACACCAACCTTGAAAACCTCAATCTCCTCGAAACTTGGTCTTGTCTGGATTAAAGAAGCGAGATTTAGAGAAAGAAGAAGAAGACAGAAGGGACAGAGTGTGCGTGCTTGGGTCGTTTAAGTAGGTCTCTAAAACCCACGAACTCTTCCTGAATTCAGCTACAAAATTCAAATCGACGATGTAGTTGCCGAGTAGTCGAGAAGTCAAAAGAAGTAAAAGGAGACAGCAACTAACCTGCTTGCGAAACCTGGGAGAGTCATTAAAGGGAAGGCAAGAAAGGACGCGGGAAGCAAAATCAAACGAAGATGGGCTCGGCTAAAGATTAGCTGTGAAGCAGACGTTAGTTTAAATAAAACGAAACGTCAACGTTTTATTGTGGGACAGAATAGGGCCAGGATTAGTGGGACAGAAGATCTGAACCCCCTTTAGATGACACATTGGGTAAATTTTTGAATTGTTGCAATAGCTTATAAATCACGCCAATCGAATACTTCACACTAGATAAGCCCTATACGACAAACTTAATCGAGAGAGTATAATTAGGAAGATTCGAACACAATATTTTTTGGCCTCATAACTCTCCATTCCACCGTATCAACTATCCCTATGGAGCAGTGAGTTCCATTTGTTACGTGATAAATGACGAGACTAATTTTTATTTAAAATATAAAAATAATGTTACGTCAATATTCGTATGACGTTTAACTGACAAAAAGTTAATTCCGTTTAATTTTTTGTCTACAAAGACGTGTCTGTATTAAATATTTTAAAAATATTATGGTTCAACTTGAATCATTCGAAACATTAAAATCTTTATTTTTTAGATTAAGATACAAACCTAGAATATTTTATTGGGAATTTTTGGTTGTATGTTTAAATTGTAGGAAGTAGGCTAGCGTTGAATCAGCCATATATTGGTAGTCCAGTTGGTGAGGAAGCTACGAGACCTCAACAATTAAACACATTCATAACTCCTTGAATCAGTTTATTTGGTTTACTCTCAAAATTGTTTAGTTTAATTTTTAATATTTTTAATTAAATAAATAAATATTTTATATAAATTAAAATAAACTAATTATTTTTTATTTAACAATTTTTAATTAAGTTTTAACTTTTTTAATGAGTAAACCTTTTTCTTTATTTTTATTTAAATTTTTACTATTTAAAAATTGTATAATATTTTAACATTATTTTAAAACTCTTATTTTATCAATTTACTTTATAATTCAATTTTTAAATCATCTCATAATTTCACCCATTTTCTTTAAATACCAAAACATGTTCAAAACAGAGCATTCCGTCTCATAAAACATGAACCATTTCATGATAGGTTCATGAATTTCTTCAATCGGTTTTGGTTATGTATGTTATGTCCTTTACTAAAAAGACTCCTTAAAATTAATTGTGAAGTAATGAATTACGAACTAAATGAGTTCAATTAATTTAGTCATAAAAATTTTAATTTATTAGTTTATCTTAATATTTATTGTTAAAATTTTATTTATTTATTGGACAACTTTTATAAACAATTATTTTTTATAAAATATAATAAATTAATTAGTCTTTTTTAAGTCTTATTCTTCAATTAAATTTTAAATTTGAATGAATAAAAGTAGTCTTCGTTAATACAATCTCAAATTTTTAAATTTTGTTTAATCTTTTTTATATACAAATTTTATGACTATTTAATATAATTAAAAATTTTTGAAAACAATCTCCTTACTAATTAAAGATAAGATTGATTATTTCTAGACCTTCTTAGATCTCGCTTGCATCGCTTGCAAGCAAAAAATTCTATTGGATATTGTTATTGATGTTGTTAATGTAGTTAAATATTTAAATTTTAAAAATTTAATTTTATTAGTTTAATTTTTATTTTAATTTTTTAAATATTGATTACACATATTCTTAGGTCAATAATGAAGGAATCCAATGGGAATGAGACTGGAAAGTAAAAATCGGAACAAGAACAAAATTATTTTTTGGAAAAAAGTAACAAAATAACTTATTATGCATGCATGTTACAAAGTTAATATTTATGCTAATATTTGGTATTATAAAATTTTATTTTATAAATAAATAATTAAAATATATAAAAAAGAATCAAAACTTTTTAATGACATATATATTATTTTTAAATAATTATAAATTATTTTATAATAAAAATAAAGGTATCAATGAAATAAAAATAAATGTTAAAAATATAATATCGTAATATGTAATTTTAATAATAATATGATTATTATTATGAGAATCAATATCTTGACAATATCTTTTTAATAATAATTTGATAACATTATAATAATATCTCTATAAAAGTCTATGATATTTGATTTCAACTTGTATACACCCCTCTTATGAATAAAAGTTCATAATTCTTTAAAATTTATTTCAATTTTGTTATTTTCTATTTTATGTATTATTAGTAACCAAACAATTAAAAATTAAAAAAATATTGCATTCCTTTTCCCACATCTTTATTATTTGAAAAAAAAGAGAGACCTTAGTGTATTAAGTATTATTCTTATTGATTAAATATCTATTTTTTGTACAATTAATGAAATATATTAACCAAAATAGTAAGTAATACCCGAGTACACCCACTACTAAGGCAAAGAGACCTGAAGCAGCACTTATCCAATTCTGACTTTGTGTTAGCAGATATCACCCGTCCACCTTTATCAACCAACGGATGAGATCTGCTAATATAGAATTGGGTAAATAATACAACAGGTCTCATATCATTGCGGAGATGACCAACACATCTAATTATTATGAGTTGATAACACATGATTAGGATGGTATTTTCGAAAATCTTAACATAATGATAAAATTCCTCCGTTAAGACATTGAATTACTGAGTAACATCAATGATAAAAATATTACAACCCTGTTTAGTGGAGTAGTTAGTAATAGAATGGGATGGAATATAACACTCTTATCATTTAGTTGAGGGCTTCATAACGGAATGAGATAAAAGCAGAAAATTTCATATTACATTCCATATAATTTTTATTAATTAAATAAAATTATAAATACATTATTTTAAATATATATCACATAGAATGAAATAAAATAAAAATTATTAAATAATTAATAATAAATTGTATATAATTAATAAAAATAAGAATAAAAAATATATTAATAAAATAGAAAATATAAAAATTATTATTTAATTATTTGTATATATTTCTATATAAATAAAAATAAAAATAAATTATTTTTATATATAAATCTCATAGAATAAAATAAAATAAAAATATATTAAATAGTTAATAATAGTATTTTTATATAATTAATAATAAATCGTATATAATTAATAATAAAATAAAAAATTGAATAAAATTTTAATTAATGAAAATAGATAATATATAAAAAATTATTCTTTAATTATTTGTATATATTTTTATATAAAAATTTAAATAAATTATTTTAAATATAAATCACATAAAATAAAATAAAATAATTAATTAATAATAGAATAATAAACTTCATTTAATAACCATTTTAATATAAAAGATATAACATGCATTTACAATAAATTATATCTTATTTTTTCATCTTTTAAACAATATTTTACAATATTATATTATAAATTTTTTCATTTGTCTCAAATAATTTTTTATTATATTATATTTCATTCTATTATAAATTATTCTGATCTATTCTATCATACTTGGTTTTATTTCTGTAATTATCATCCACTCAAAATGGTCTTTTTTTATTTTTTTTCTATTCTCCATTTTAGAAAAACATCAATCAAATTCAAAAAAGCCATATTATCCTATATCATTAACTGAACCGACAAAATAGTTAATAATGAAGAAATAGAAGATATATCCCAACCTCAGTGCCCCACTCCTCGATGTTTCTCTATCTTCACAATATTCGCTCAGAGCATCAGGAGAAAACCCTACATATTGCAAGGAAGGGGTAAATGCGTCATCTCTCGCCATGAACCGCTGATAGTAACTCTTCATAGTTCTCATTGTCGCCGCCGTAGGAGGAGAAGGAGATTAGGCCGTGGTTAACGGAGATGTACAGCGAACGAGGGATTGTTGGGTCGAAGACGGAGGTTGCTTCCTTGGATCGTAAGCGGATCAATGACACTCTTGACAAGCACCTCGTCCGATCCTCTCCTTCTACGTCACGAACTGTCAACGGTAAGGATTTGTCGGCGCTCGTTGGGAAGCAGCAACCGCTCGATCACAAGGATCAGACCAACCATAACGCCTCTAACGGTACCAAACTTGTTGTTTAAGCAAATCTTGCCCGTTTAAAACTGTTCTTTGTATGTTTTCCTTTAAAAAGGTCGTCCTCTCTTTATATGTAGATTTGAGTAATTTTATTTATTGAAATTAAATGAGCATTTAGCTCATTTAGCTTTCTGGATGTTCTAAAATTAAGAATGCGTCATTTTGGTTTAATTTTTGGTGCTCTTTTCTTGCATATTTGGGTTTTATTTTCAGAGTTTTGTTTTTCCTTATGCAAGGCTGATGTTAAAGCATGAGATTCGGCATTACTGGTACACAAAGTTTTACTTTAATTTATAGTCTTATAGCTCTGCGTTTTATGAATAATGACCTTGGTCATGTTGTTGTCTGCTTACCCATCACTGCAATAGGTCCAGAAACTTACTAAATTTACACAGCATTCTTTGTGGCTCTGGCTGGTATACGGAAGACTATAAACACTACTTACAATATTAGCATTGATTCCAGTTTCTAGATATCTTTTTCTGTTTTTTCTTTGATATTGTTCTTATTTTTCTGTAGTTCTTATATGATCAAGCATATCTGTCTCTATTTATCTTGGTGAAGTGACATGAACTTTGACCGTATTGATTGCAGAGGAATCTGAAACAGATAGTGAGGAGTCGGATGTTAGTGGTTCTGACGGGGATGACACATCTTGGATATCATGGTTTTGCAATTTAAGAGGAAATGAATTCTTTTGCGAAGTTGAAGATGATTACATTCAAGATGATTTTAACCTTTGCGGGTTAAGCGGTCAAGTCCCTTATTACGATTATGCACTTGACTTGATTTTGGACGTCGAATCCTCTCATGGTAATCTTGTTGTGTTTTAATTAATATCCTTCTACCCGGCCTTTAACACACAAGAATGAAATCTAATATCCTGTTTTGGGGTACCTGCTACTTAGGGGACGTGGCATATGTGAATGTGATATAATCATAAGGATCTAAACTTTTTCTTTGCAACAAATGAAACTTTAGTGCCTAATTTTGTTGTATTTTACATTTTAAGCCCATAATGTGATACTTCTTTTTGATCTTTTTTACCGTGCCAAGGACCTTGACATTTAATGTACGTTGGTCTTTATGCCTTGGTCACTTATTTGATTGTTTCTTCCAACTGATTGAAATTGATAGGCGATATGTTTACAGAGGAACAGAATGAATTAATTGAATCAGCTGCCGAGATGCTTTATGGTTTGATTCATGCTCGATACGTATTGACTAGCAAAGGAATGGCAGCTATGGTGAGATTTCATTTTGTGATGTTATGTTCCCGGTGGCTACTGTCCACAGTGATCTGATCTTGGTTTTTACAGCTTGAAAAGTACAAAAACTATGACTTTGGGAGATGCCCGAGGGTTTACTGCTGCGGACAGCCATGTCTTCCCGTTGGTCAGTCAGATATCCCACGTTCAAGCACTGTCAAGATTTACTGCCCAAGATGTGACGATATATACTACCCTCGATCAAAATATCAAAGCAGTATCCTTTGCTGTACTTCTTTCATGAAAGTCTCTTAAAATAGCCATTATTATGTAATTGTGTTATTTCAAATCTGAGTTCTGTGTTAATGGATGAAGGATAGAGAGTATGCTAAAAACACATGTAAGCTGTAAAATAAGGTCATCGGACTGAAATGTAGTATTAAATATCTGAAAATAGTAATTACTTTTAGGATTTCTAAAAAGAATTAGGAATCATTCCGAGGCTTTAAATTTATCAAAATAATTAGTATAATACTCATAGGTTTTAGTAGTATCTTTTATGGTTTAGGAGTCATTTTTAGGAATCACTTTGAGAAAGAAAGCATCACAATTTCCAAGCTGAAATTCAAAGTTTTTAAGAAGAAAACTCACGTCCTTCATAAATTCAAGTACCATATACAATATAAAGGCCTAGATTGGCCTAACTATTCCCCTTAAGATTAAGGAATCAATCTTCTGTTGGTTTATTATTCATCTGAATGTAAAATCAGGAGTCCATGTTTGTTATGTTTATATTGATTCTTTACTTCCTGGAGTTCCTTTTGGAAGATTTTTCCAATTTTCCTTAAATTAATTTAGACATTGATGGAGCGTACTTTGGCACAACGTTGCCTCACCTATTTTTGATGACGTATGGTCATCTCAAGCCGCAGAAAGCATCACAGAGCTACGTTCCAAGAGTATTTGGGTTTAAAGTACACAAGCCTTGATAATTGACTGTGAAGCTTCTTCGGAAGAATCCACAAAAGCGTATTCTCAATTGAGGTATGTGTTTGGAGATTCACTGAAGCTGTAATATTCCCCCAAATTATGACAAGCTAAATCTCTAACACCGAACTATACCCCAGGTGTTTCTCCACTCAGAGACAATACCTTAATCGTGGTTAGTGCAGATTGAGATTTCTTCGGGCCAAAACTGCTCCCAGCACTTCTTAATTTACATGGAGAAAAGTACATTAAACATAGATGTAAGAAAAAGGAGAGGAAATCACTTTTTGCTACCATGTTGGGGTGATCGTAGTTTTCAGTTTTAGCTGCGTTTGTAGTTTGGCCTTTCTCTATGTCTATCTCATAATTTCATACAATGCAAATTCATCAGTGTCTTTTTTCTTGGAGTAAGTTATATACACCTCTTTGTAATGGATGCTACTTGTTAATAACCAGAGTGAGAAGTTGACGGTGTGCTTCATAGCTTGTTACTTTGTTACCTGTCCTATGGAGCAAATGATTTTAATGTTCACCTTGGGAATGTTTTGTATTTGGCTCTATAAATGTTCAACCATTTTCGTCATTTCTTTTTAGGGGTAAAAGGTGATGTTCTAAATTTGCTTATCTGGACCTTGACTTTTTGCTTCTCTGGACATAGTAATACTACTTATCTACTCTAGACATAGTAATACTACTAACTTTCCTTCCTATGTAAATGGAGTTTGACTTTATGAAATTGACATGGTTAGGGTTAGCAACTTTGGATTCTGCTCATGTTTGAAATTGTATTCTAGTAAAGTAATGGTTGTCAAGTCCAGGCTTATGAAGTCATTAGTCCATGGTATGATAACTGCTCTACTGACCATGTCTAGTGTCAAGGACATCATGGTTTCTTGGAGTTGTGTTAAAAAGTCCTTTAGGCTTTGGATTATCTTTTTATTTCGAGTTGTGAAGTTTGAACTGTAATTCTAGTTTTTCTTCTGCCTGCTAATTTGGTTTCTTAATCATGTAACATTACAATCCATATCTTTGTATGAAGTTAACCCCTTCACTGATAAGCGTTGAAAATAGCTTTGGAACAATCAAGTATTTGCTTAAAATGAACCGTTTGCTTGGTCTTTATGTAATCTTTCAAATGAAATTGCATTGATGATGCTCCATCACTTTAATTGAATGATAGTTTGCTCATTAAGGATTAGTATGAGGTATCCAATATGATTAAGATTGTCCAAATGATTGACCAAACAAATATCTAATACTCAGATGGCCATTTCCCCAAGGATAAAGAAGCCTCGGCCGGTGGTCTGGTGAATAACACTGGTTTGATCAAGAAAAAGAAAATTAAGGTAAGATTATAATTATGAGATTTATATTTTATTTATTTATTATCTTTAAATTATTACTAGTAAATTGAAACTAAATATTAATGAAGTGTAAAACAATTAGCGGATGATATGTTTTTCAAGAAAATAATTCTTTTCATAAAATAAATATAGAGATGTATAAACAAATCTATGTATATTTGTTAAAATATAAGTTCACTTAATTAATCTAATTTAATAATTCTATTTGAAACAATCCCTGTATTTATGTCGTATTTTGAGTTGAAATTTTCTTCATATAAAAATTGTTATATTTTGAAACTATTTATTATATATTCTTTGCAAGAATAATTCAATTCGTAATTACATGATATAACATAATCTACATGGAATTCATTGAGTTATTAATATAAGATTCATCATCTTAAAGTAATTGGTAATAATATTTTATTATTTTTTATTAATATTAATTCAGAAATCCTTAATTAAGTTATAAATCACTTACAAAAAGTTTTCAAATGTCGTTATTTAAATTAGTTACTAACAATATATAACTAATATTATTAGATTCAAATGAAGAAGACAATAATTTCATGCTCTACTATATGATATAATGATTAAATTATATAAAAAATAAAAATATTAGTTAAAATTATTTTGACATTTTAAGCGACCATGATGCAATCTTTGACATCAATTTTTATCTAATCTCGAATATGATTTAAGGTTATAATTTATATCTATTACCTGCATAATGAAAAACCTTAGGTCACACACAAAGAATAAAGAAAAAGATAATCAAGTTTATAAATCACAATAAAATATGAGCTTGGCCCAATTAGACTCGGAGTCAATCGATCTTACCTGAAACTCAAAAGTTGCGGGTAAAATAACATTATTTTAAATAAAATGTTGTCGTATTTTATTTTTATTTAAAAATTAAAATTTTGTGTTCAATCAGGTTCAAACTGCCCAAGCCCGATTGGGTTCAAGTGCGTCAAGCCTGATAGAACTCCTAGGTCTAGGTCTATACAAAAGTTTTTGGCCTATTAACATCTCTATTAAATTAGACTTAATTATAAAGTTTACAAATTTTTTAATATTAAACATAAGACATTTAGTTAATTCTAACTAAAATTTAATTAAAATTAAAGATATATTTTAATTAAATTACTAGAAAGTTTAGAGTTATTACGAATAAATGCTACAGACTATTAAAAAAGTAGTATTTCTTGATTACCCCTTTTTATGCCACTTATAAAATTTTCTTAACTCATTCGTGTGAAAATTGCTAAAATTTGAACATATGTATAGCTAAAATAACATTAAACCATTATAAAAGCAATTAAGCTAAAAAATAAAAGATAAAGTTAAAGTTTAATTAAAAAAGAATAAATAAATATTTTTAATTTTTAAAAATAAAAAGCATTAAACTCAATTAAAAAATAAAAATCAAACTAAGAAATTAATCTACTTTAACATTTTTATTGTTAAACCGATCTATTTAAAACATTGATTTTAAGGAGGCAGGCAGACTACTTAGATCTTTTACCTTAAGTCGAGTCTCAGACAGTCAGACTCAAATTTGACCTAAAACCACACTAAAATGGACATAACCCGACAAATTTGGGCCATATGAGGCCAGGCCCCATTAATCTGAAATTTGTCCATTAACTTCGACGGCCAGTCTGCCAAAAATATTACAACCTGCGGTCCTGCTAGCACAAACGAGTTACAATAAAAGATTGCGCAAACACAATGTGAGTGCAAGGCCATAACATCGACAGAATATTTCCAGAAAGAACATTGATGCAGATTATAAAGCTAAAACCTTTTCTAAATCAGGGAAGATCACAATGCCAAAGCGCCAAACTTAAATTACTTCATACAGAAGTGCATTTAATTTCTCAACATCCTCAAATCAACTTCAAGCCGACCAGACAACAAAACATATACCCCAAAGACGAATAAGCTGATGATGGCAGTTTAACTCTCAGTCTGGTCCCTCAACCTTCGGATGGTACTTCTCACCGTCACGGCGCTGGCAGTGCTGTCACAGAATAAAATCAACAAAGTCTTAGAGATCTAGATAAGGTAAACGGGAAGAAAATAGACAAAGATATCAAATGTGTAAGGTTTCGGAAAAACACCGGTGAAAATATTTACTTTAAAGTGTAGGCACCACCAGCCTTAACTTTCCCACAGTCCTTGCAGCCCCAAATTCCAACAGCCTTCCTTTTCACAGCATACTACAACAATAAAGAAGGTTACTAAGAAATTGAAAACCACAACTTTTAATATCTAAGACTTGCTCAGCAAGAGCACTCAAAAAAGTGAAATGGATGCGCTTACCTTCCCACAAAATTCACAGAAGTATTTGCTATGCTGACTAACCTCCATCTTTTTGATCTGTTTGCGCAGACTAGCCCCATATCGGGTACCTATATCATTAAAATCATACATCAGATACAGTGAAGACGATAACCTTTTGGTTAAAAAATGAACTAGTTATTAATCATAACCTTATAATGCAAAGTGAATCCCAACAATTTTTGAATTCCTATTCGATTATTGGTAAAAATTTATTAAAAGTTGAAGCTGCGAACAATATTCAAATCATAATATACAGTTTTTAACATCATGCACATTACTTCAAGGCTTCATATAGTTTCTTAACAATATACGATATGTAAGAATTAACTATGAAGTGCACTATGGGGTTTGTCAATGAAAATCTCCATCAAAACTAAATAACAGTGGTTATCCAGCATAAATCTTCAATAACCAAATGGGGACGAAGAGCGAATACAAAGAAATCGGAAAAACCATTAAAATTGATCAATACCCACCATACTTTCCAACAATGCCCGCCTTCCTTGTCCGCTTACTCTGCATTGAGAAAACAATTTGGAAATAAATAACAAAGTACCGACCATTTGGAAATAAATAATAAAGTAAACTCATGTTTACACCTTCAAAATGCAAAAATTATCACTGCAATTACGCGATTAGCGACAAAGATTGAAACTCTATGATCACCACAATCCAATCAGTAAGCAGACCACACAATTTTGGAACCAATATATAAAACTTTAAACCCTAAATTGCAAAATTAAAAATCCAGAAGAGCAAAATTAAAACGAGAAAATAGCAGAACCACAAAGATATAGAATGAACAAGCATCATGTAAAGAGAAATGGGAGTACCATTACGATGGCAGAGTGCACACAGAATTAGCGTGTAACACGGAAAGAGAAGATGATAAACAAACCCTAGTATTTCTCTGCTTACATTTATAGAGTCCTCAGTATGGTGGGCAAATGGGTGGGTTTTTATAAACCCGGGTTTAGATTTCGGATCCATATGAATTATATTTCTTTTTTTCAGCTATAAGATTAAAAAAGGTAAAATGAAATTAAAAAATAATATTTTAATCTATACTTTTAAAGAAATCATTAAAATTAACACTTTATTTTTAATATTTAATTCTCGTTTAATATAAAACTCACTTATTATTATTATTTTTAAATTATTTTTCTCTCTTTTTTTCTCTTCACATGGATCATTTGTAAACAATCTCTCTACTAGTTAGGGATAATGTTGAATACTGTTATATCGTGTTAACGAAATTTCTACTGGATTTTATTGTTGTTATTTATAAAAACTCAATTATATTACCATTCTTTCATAGTTATTAGTAATTATGAAAGAACTTCCTACCTCTCCAGTAAAAAGCAGTCTAAAATAAAAATAAAGACAATTCAAGAACTAGAGAGTTTATACATTACTTGACATATTCTCAAATTCTCCAAATAGAAAAGGTATTAGGAAGGTAATGGCATAGACTACTGACTTTTCCTTGCCTCAATCGGTTTAGAAACTATAAAACAGTTATATAGCCATTTTCCTAATGTTAGAAAGACACTTACATTAGCATTGAAAAGAGAAAAAATTAAGTGCTAGGTTCAGGCACAATTCAGATGTCTGTTATTTGAAACATGTACAGTTTGAAAGCAGTATCTGTAAGTGTAACATGCTTTGAACCCACATCAGTATCTCATGAAGCTTACTATTTTCTTACTAGTCAGCATTTGACCCTCAAAAAAATAACTAAAACGAGAAGGATTCTGTTGGGTCTACAAAAAGACTTGGTTTTTAAGTGTAGTCAATCAAATGCATCCCAGCAGGAATTTTGGTTTTGCTAAATATTCACCAAGCAAACGACTTAACTAAATCAGAATCTTTTGGCTGGTATATTATCTTTTTGAACATGTTTTTTAGACTATTCCTGTTAACCATCTCTTCCAAAATGCAATCCTTGTTGTCATCAGGCATATCAGATGAAATGCTCTGGTGACCATTGGCCCTGTCTCTGTCTGCACTATAAAACACCAACGCCGATATGCGCTCTTTCTCCACCTGCCGGCAGTACTTCTCCTCTTCCATTGTGCCAGATGCGAGTAAGTGGTAAATGTATACAATCTTCTTCTGTCCCAGCCGGTATGCCCTACTTATTGCTTGCCTCTCAACAGCAGGATTCCATACAACATCAAGCAAAATCACCCTTGACGCACCTACCAGATTGATTCCCTCAGAACAAGCTTTGGTTGATGCAAGCAACACTTTTGACTCACTCTTTGAGTCATTAAAGTCCTTCATCAATGATTGGCGCTTATCAATGTCTAGTTTTCCATTCATGTATAGGATATCTCTCCCCTTTATCCAATTAAAACGAGATCGAAGCTGCTTTCTGATCAATTTCAATGGACTAATGAACTGACTGAAGACCAGAACTTTTTCATTTCTAGCTTGACTATGCCGCATGAGTTCCACAAGAAATTTTGTCTTCACTCCAACATCTGTATTCAATTTAAGGCTCTCTAGCTTATCCTGATCTGGAACAAGTACTCCCGTTTCAAATCTCTTGGGCAAGAGAGAAGGGTGCACAGAAACAACAGACACGGCATATTCATGATTAAAGGTACTTTGACATGAATCCCTTATTCCTTCTATAGCATCAAGAAGCCTCTTCTGGTGATCATGTGGCTGTAAGATAACAACGGAATCCCTCAACCCAGGAAGTCTTTGTTGTAATATGTCACCCCGATGCACATGCACGAATGGTTCAATCAAGCCTTTGAACTTTTCTACACTGTCAGCTTTTGCTTTATCATTAAGAGCATTGAGAATACGACTCGTTAGAGAATCCCACTTTGACTTTGTATCACTTCTCTTACGATATCGTCTCCTAGGAAAAGGTTTGTGGCATTTAGATGAAACCTTATCAAGAAATTTGGGCCCTGTCAGCGAGAGTGTGTTGAATAACTCATCAAAATTATTCTGGAAGGGAGTTCCTGACAGTATAATACGCTTTTCTGTTTTAATGCTTGACAAAGTCTTCCAGATTGAGCTTGTTTCATTACGAGCTGTGTGTCCTTCATCAAGTACTACAAGGCCTGGACGCGTGAGAAGAACTTCTCTCATCCAATCTTCATTCTTCTTCCACACTTTACTTTTATTTTCTCTTCTTTCTCCAGCAATTTCTTCAAAAAGTCTGTAACTGAGTCCTAGGATGCTACTATCCTTCATCCAAGACAACAACTTCACTAGACGGATATATAATCTTCTTTTATGATCATTTTTTATTTCCTCCAGAATATTGACAGTTTCCTCATTTTCCTTTCCTGAAAGCTCTCTCTTCTTCAGATTGTGAAAGGGAATGTCAACATTCCACTTTTGAAACTCTGTTTCCCACGTAAGCAACATGCCACGAGGAGCAATAATGATTGGCATGCAAGTGGGATACAATTTCATGTATGTTTGGATGAAGGCTATGGCGAGACGAGTTTTCCCTGTTCCAGGAGCATGAGATATAACACATCCACTGCCGCCACTAAAACTGTTACTCTTTTCCAACTTGTCAAGATAAATCCCCCCTGCTATGTTTTTCCATAAAAATTCGAAGCCATCAAGTTGATGCGCATGCATATCCCTTCCAATACCAGGAATGATATCCCACACCGTGCCCTGTGTGGGAGCACAAGGGTGACTTCCTGGCTGACAATCAAGCTCAGAATCTTTGTGATTGAGTTCATCAAAGATGTTTAGCTGCATCAGACCATAGCCTCTGCCTTCTGATTTACCCCAGGGATTTTTACCCTGTAATATGCACAAAAGAAAGTTATGAAAAATAAATACTTTGCATTTATTTCTGGAATAGTCACAGTAAAGGCACCAATAAGATTGATAACAAATGCTAAACTATCTTTCAAAAGATGGAATTTCATGAGGGGCTAACTTGTCCAAATATTGAAAAGCTGTAGTTCACTAATATTCAGCAGCTCTAGGACACAGAAAAACAACAATATGATGATAGATGCAAGCATAAACTTTGGGTATTCAAACCCGTCTTCCACTATTCCAAGTCAAAAATGTTACATCATAAAGACAGTTGATATTATGTTGTTCTCAAAGTTCATTGCAGAGTCAACAATTGGTATTCTCAATAAATTAAACTTAGTTCCACCCTCAGACTCATCAATAGAAAGGGCACTTTCTTGCTACCCCTGTAAGAAAAGGTCTTGAGAGGGAAATATGGAAGCAGATATCATGTTTGTCATTTTCAAATTCTTGACAATATTAAAGAAGGTTCCAACTACATGACCATCATTTTGGTAGCCCTCATAGCCATCATAGCTTATCTTGTCTAAATTACTCATGCATACCAACAAATGGTTTATGATATGCAGGTATAATTTAGACAATAATGGGCATGATGGCTATGAGGACTATCAAAATGATGGCTCCCTAGCTTTTCCCATTAAATAAACACCTCATTTGACAACTTAGAAATGTGGCCACGAGTCAAACTATCAGTTGATAAAAGCACACTAATCCACAATCTACCTGGTTGACAGAAGTATTGGTAAAACCAAGTCTACCCAAAGTATCCAGAACATAAACTATAGAATTTGATAGTTCGCATGCATACAATTTCGAAATGTAAGGATCTACTAAACTGTGACAAACAACTAAGATCACATCCAAATTAAGTCATATATAATAATACCAGTTTATCCTATATCGGTGAATGTATATCCATTTAAAATTTATACGACTAGAGAATGCAACTTACAAAAGATGGCACACAGTACTTGATTTCCAATTTTACAAATGGGCAAAATTTGCACTTAAGTCCAACTTCTTCATCCAGAATGATTTGATGGTCCCCTCGCCCACAAGAGGTCTTCGTATCAAATAAACTATCAGAAGAAATATTAGTTTCATTTTCAACCTGCCAATCAAGAGAAACAAAATATTCACTTAGTATAATATAGATGTATCTCATTTCTTAAAAGTACAAGCTAAGACTAGTTCATCAACAAAAAGGGGATAAGAAACAGATAGATGAATACAAAAAATAAAATACATACAAGAAACAGTGGGGTCATAAGAGTTTAAACGTTATGTTCTGCAAACATAGTGGTGTATTAGAGCAGTAGCACTATATCTTCAATCAATATTCAATATCAATGTATAGCTATTTTCAAGCAGATATAGAAAAAGCAACAGAGAGCGAAAAGAAGTAACAATTAAAACCTTGATTTATCCACTCATAAAAAGAAAAAAGTTAATCAATATCAGTCAAATGCCAGGTTATACATGCCAACCTACCAAAATATTATCAGTAGCATCATTCTCAAAAAGTGCAGAAGCCATTTCATCCCAGAGCTTGGCCAATTCTTTCTCCTCCTCTGAGGTCTCTAGGGGGATTGACTCTTCGTTTGAAAATGTGAACTTCACTGGAAGAGTTGGTTCGGAGGGTGGCTCATTTTTGTCTTCAAAGGGCACTTCTACATTGTCGAGTACAGAATCCAAAAGAATCTTCAAAATTTCATGCTCTGCAAGGGTACGTATGCACTTTCTTTTAGTGGGCTTGCCCCCACATAGATCTTCTACATGCTTACTCATGCCATTCACCTTTTGGGACTTAGTTATCCCTTTTTTGGGAGTATATGTTGCATCACTACTGTATGAATTGTCAAGATCCACATTTTCACCGTCGTCACTAGTTGTTTCATGCTCCTCCTCTTCAAAAGATAATGGGTGACTAGCAGTTCCGAGCTTCATTTTCTTCTTAGCAAACTCTATATAAAAACGGGATCTGGTGCGCTTTGCCACACAATCAAACTCATGAGGACGACAACCACAATCAACTTTCTTATGGAATCCAACATTGCCACAGCTATTCGAGTCAACCCCAGAAACTAATTTCCCTTCTAATTCTACCTCAGAAATTTCCTGTTTTCTCACTTCTTTCTCATCCACCTCCTCTTTTCCACTGCTTACTTCCTCCAGTAGGATAGTACTTTCTGACTTCTTACCAACATAATCTTCATCATCTACAAAGTCATTTTGCTCAACAACATCGTCACTGGAAGATGTCTTCGATGCCTCCCAATTGTCCTCTGAAATATCACAATCATCAGCGTCCTCACTCTTTTCCTGAATGCTTGACTGCAATCCTGTCCTCCCAGCTATCCCACTGCTCTCATCTCTATCAATCCTCGGTTTACCAAAATTAGAACAGCCATTCTCCATGCTCTCAGTCTTCACATTCAACCCATCACTTTCACCCACTACACTGCCGTTCAAACCGACCTCGTGATCATTACCAATGTCATCAATGGAAATAACATCTTTTTCCACCACATTCTCACTTTCCCCCACTAAAAAGACCTCATCGTCACTATCACCCGAAACCTCAGAACTCGTGCCGCCCACCTCTCCATAATCACTGCAACCCAAATGGTCAGAACTAACAGACTGAGAGTTGCATGCAACCTGCTGGACATCGTCACCAATCACTAAATTATGCCTACAATCTGCACCAGACCCATTAAAGCTTATCTCTTTTCCCCCATTAAGCCCGCCTGAACCCGGCGATTGACCAGCATTCCCCCTACGATCTTGTCTATTTCTCTTTATTTCTTCATGGCGCTTCTTAAACCATTCGACTTCCCTCTGCCGAGTCCTTCTAGCTACTGGGAGTGTAGAATCCATGGTCTATCGTAAAAAGTTCAGACCTTTCAACGGAGAATATATAAGAACGCACGTTAACACACATAAAGCATCAGAGAACAAAAAGGAAAACAGAAGAAAGAAAGAAAAAGAGCATGTACTGGCATATCTTTCACACAGTTGAAAACCAACAGAGAGGGAGAAAGTGATACGGAGAGAGAGGGTTACCAGAGAAAGGTGAGGCATGGGAGATCGCCGCGCCCTCTTCTGTATATGGCCAGTTGAGGGGTCTGGTCTGCTGGCTGTGTATGTGTAGTACTATGTAAGGCGCATAAGTTTCACACTTTAACTCTATCATCATTATAGTTGTATTTATTTTTTTGTTTATATGATATAAATATAGATATAAGAGCTGAGTAGGACAAATGCGAAGAACACGCGTGGACGTTGACAATAGAATAACAAGAGTCTGTGGGAGTTCTTCTAGGGCCGCGCAACGTGTTGTGCCAAATCAGGCTTGACAAAGATTTGGTTTTGGGTTAGAATCGGGATGAGAGCTGACATTGTCCGTTGCCTTTCCCTTCCTCTCTTCGCAGTAACAGAGCATAGCATTTCAAGACATCGTCCGTTGCCTTTCCCTTCCTCTCTTCGCAGTAAAAGATCACAGCATTTCAACCCGCAAGGCGAGTCTACATGATTGCTGTCTTTTGTATATAAAGACGAAACAGAAATAAAAATTTGGAGATAAAATCGAATAAAGATTACGGACAGTGAGATATTTAGTTGTGATGGATAAAATAGATAAAGTTGTCTCAATTTTGAAGACAGAAATATATTTAGTTGCGGTTAACAGAACATAAAAAATAGTGTCAATAACTAAATTATTCCTGCAATATAATATGATTGAAAAATATATAATTTATTGATTATTTTAAAATAAATAATTTATACTTATCTGATTTAAGTAAGAATTAATTTAAATATGAATAGTTTAAAGGTGCTTTCTTATAATTGAGACCCTCTTAGAACACCTCGTAAATAAATAAAAAAAAAGATTATAGCATTTCGACCATGCAGCCCCCGGTTTCAGTGGTTGCAATTTCATCTCACACACTCTCCAGTTGAAAGAGTTCAAATAAACTAAATGCTAGATCTTGATTTCTATACTTTTGCGTCTCCACTTGTGCTCATTATTGACATTGCTTAAAGTACCAGATTAACTTAATTTATTTAATACAATTTGTCTTCTTTTTGAATGATTGTCGCTTTTAAGCCCATTTATGTGCCTCCCAACTATTAAGTTTCATTATCATACCGAATTTAGTAGGAATTGAGTTTTAGTGTCCTACTTTACCGGTATGGATATATACTAGGTACTATTTTAAGTATTTTTTAAATTTATAAAATAGTTCTTAAATTTTTAAAATTACAAGATAGTCTGTTAGTATATTGTACTGTATACTTTATAATTTTACATCAATCAGGTTTCTAAAAATTGTAATTATAAAAATTTTAAATAACAACAATTTATTTATTTTTATTAACAATAATTTTCACATATTTTAAATATAAATAATAACAATAATTAATAATTTAATCATCATACAAATATAAAATTAAAAGCAATATAAAGTATTTAAAAGATTACAATTTCATCATATAATAAATAATAATTACACCAAATAAAAAAATAAAGATTCTTAACTCTCTAACTATTACAATTTATAACAAGAATTTGTAACGAAAAAATAACCAATTAGAAGTGTAACTTAAAACGAAAACACATATTATTTCATTTATTATCAATCGAATATATATTATTAATATATTAATTATTAATAACAATTTAAATAATTTAATTTAATATTATATATTTAATTACTTAAAGTTAATTAAGACTAAATTTATAAATAATTTAATTTAATTTAATTTTTAATTCATAAAATTAGTTTAATAATTATTAATAAATATAATTATATTTAAAAATATTTAAACAATTACAATATATTTAAAATAAATATTGTTTTATAAATAACATTATTAAATTATTAATTTTAAAATAAAATAATTTTTATTAATAATTTATTGATAAATGTTATATAAAGATTAAAATGAATTAAATTAAAAATAATTTATTTAATGTATAATTATTATTAGTAATAAAAATATTTATGTTATTTTAAAAATAAAAATAAAAATTACAATAAAAGATTTTTTGAAAATTTAAAAATTGAATGTATTAAATAAAAGTTGGTGAACGAGAGTAGAGATTAGAGAGAGAGTCGGTGGTGGGGGGAGGATTTTAAAAAAATTTTAACTTTTGTTTATTATTGCCTTGCATTTTTTAAAATTTTTGATACGGGCTATTATTCAACCTATATTTTGAGCACTGTTGGTATCAAGTGAAACAGTCTAGTACAAACCGGTACCATCATTCAGTACTGATATTTTTTTTTAGTTCTAATTTTTAGCCGGTACGATACAAAATACAAAATATTGTTTCATTTGATAACTGGTAATAAAGTAATCAAAACAAAAAAAAAATAGAAATAAAAAGTGAGAGTAAAACTGGACATTAAATAAAGTTGATAGTTATATTAATATTTGGTATTAAATATTAAAAAATAATGATAAAATTTTTACTCATTTTTAATTATAAAATAATTTATTTTATAAATAATTAATTTAAATATATTATATTTGTATAAATAATTTGTCCCAAAAAGTTCAACCATTTATAAAAATTACTAATGTTTAAACAACTATAGATAATTTTTATGATAAGAATAAAAATATTAATGGAACTAAATAAAATAATTGTTAAAGACATTAATATAAAAGATCATAATAAGCAATTTTGATAATAATTAATATTTTAACAATTTCTTGATAACGACTAACATTTGAATAATACATCTTATCTCTTATTCTCGAAATTTAAATTTATATGTGCACCTCTAATAAATAAAAATTCAATTTTGTTTAGAATTCAATCATTTTCTATTTTATCTATTACTAATAATTAAACAACTAAAAAATAAAAAATAAAAATTGCAATCTTATTTTTACCTCTTTATTATTGATTACCAAACAAGATATTAAGGATATTAACGTGTAAATATAGAACTTTAAATTCTTAGCATTTCAAAATAATTTAAATTCAATTTTTAATTGACGAAACATTTAACATTGTCATAGTTTTGTTCGTTAAATATTACATTGTCATAGTTTTCTGTAAGAAATAAAGTTGGTTCGAGAAGGCATATTTCAAAACTTATTAAAATAAATCATTCGTAGACTATTAAATTTGCGGGTTATTGTTGTGACATTTTTGTTTGCGTTGGTGTTGTTTCAAAATTTATAACATTTCTCTTATTTAGTTTTAATCCCCCATTGAAAGATAAGAAAGTTTCACCTAATTTATATACTAGAGTTACTTACAGGGCTCTGATGGCAGACCCGTGGGAAGGTACTTAGCTCAAGGCGTCACTTAATAAAGGTGTTATTATAAGTGGTTTATTAATAAAAAAACATTATATTTTTTATAATTTTAAATAAAAACATAATAATAATTATTATCATGTAACAAACTATATCATATTAATATATTTTATATAATATATATGAATTTTATATAATTATAATATGGCACAAATTCAATATATATAAGTTATGTACTAAAAAAATTAATTTGAAGTGACTTTTTATGTTTAGAAACTTACTATTATGGTATTTTTTAAATATAAACTAATATTATAAAATTAAATAAATATTAAAAAGTTTAATTAACCAATTTATTATATTCTTTCAAACTTCAAGATATAATTGTACGATTAAAAAAATCAAATTTTAAAATACATAAAGTAAAAGTTGAGAATAAAGTAGAGAACAATATTATTATTAGACAAATAATTAATTCAAAAAGCTCTTCTTATGAAATTTTTAGAAAACAACTTATTATGATTAAATAAACTAACCAGTAAGTCACTCAATAAATACACTAATAATTTTTTGAAATGGTCAAAAACTTGGTTTCAAATATACCGCGCGGTTTTATTGCTTTCATTTAAAACAGTCCATTTTTTTTACCGCCTCTCCTACTGCTTTTAGTTACTAAACTTTATCTCTCCATATTACTCTCTTTATTTTCTCCTTAACATGTTCATCTTGTTTTTTCTCTCTATTCTCTCCTAGTAACGTTCATCTTGTTTTTTCTTGTCTGTATTTTGTCCATCTCGTTTACTGATATACATACATATTCACGTCTAAACTATACAAGCTCATCAACACACGTCTCTTTTTTTGGTTCTTCAATTTTCTTGCTCTCGGAGACAGTTCTTTTTTCACCATTTGGAGTTCACGGACACTAACGAAAGAGATTTTTTTTTTTTGTTGCCCATAAGATATCTTAAGAGGGTCTTAATTATAGGAAGATTCTTTTAAGTCATTCACACTTAGACTAATTCCAGTTTGAATCGGGTAGGTCTCTTGCGAGAGAAAAAGCTCTGATTTCAAATTTTAAACGGCTGCATACATGAGAACGGTTTGAACCCACGACCTCACTTAAGTTAAAAAAATCCCTCATCAACTCATTTGCATCATGAGATTCTAATAAAAGAGACATTAACCCTAAGGTCGGATCTTTTCCTTCTTTTTTTGATAAAGGAAATACAAGCTAGTCCATTACATGTTTACTCTAGCGTGATAAACCCTTGAAGCATCCTCTAAGAGGAAAAATATGCAATCCGAAGGTGGGTGCTCAAAAGAAGTGACTCCTAAATTGAGCTGCACGACAAAATTTACAAGCTAATCTGTACATCAATTGCTTTCCTTATATATATGCCGGATAACCATGACCTAATTACGGTTGAGCAATTCATCAACGCTGACTGCTAATGGGTTAGAGAAGTAGCACGCGTTGTTGGGAAAGAAAGCATATTATATACAGTAAGCGAATCCACTTCTAATTCAAGATGTTGGTATTACGAGATCCACGTTAGGTTAAGGTCTGAAAATACTCCCCAAAGTTTTGGGGTGGTCGTGGAACACCAACTCAAGTTCTGAGCGAAATCTCTCAACCAAGCGCTGGAACTATGTAGTAGTAAGCCACCTGCAGTGGACGAAAGGCGTGAACTTTTGCTGGTTCCATCTGTATGTGCGCCAACACATGAGCTACTCCGGTCTAGTGTAGGTTATTTGTTACTGAGTAAATAAATCCCCTTTTGTGTCCTCTCATCGTACTGTGTTGTTGTAAGGATTGTAAGGGACAGATTTAAATGGCCCCACACTTGAATCCCTCCATACGAAAAGTGCACTTAAATTTGTAGGTGGAATTGATAGAATATCCATTCGCTAGACACCAACCTCGGGTTGTCCACGTCAAAATTTGTATTAACGGTCTGTTTGGTTAGCGTCTGCAACATGCAGGGACAGGACAGGACAGGACAGGGCAGAACAAGAATTGAAGACAGTGAGATGTTTGGTTGCGGTGGACAGGACAGAGAAAATTATCTTCATCCTGTGGACAGAAATGTGTTTGGTTACAGTGGACAGAACAAAAAACAGTATTTAATGTCAAAAATGCCCCTGCAGTATAATGTATTGGAAAGATGTAATCCATTGGTTATTTCATAATTGTGTCAAT
>JANIJH010000127.1:134084-152684 GCA_024520975.1 Erythroxylum areolatum
GACGAAGACGCAGACTGGAAGGAAGGGAAGACGAAGACGAAAGGAGCGTTTTAGGTTTCAGCCGTTCATAAATCGGGGCACTTCCGTCATTTCCAATTTCTGTCCGTTGGACAGAATGTTCTGTACCACAGATTTGGATCGGACAAGATTTTAATGTCCATGTCTAGGTTGGACAGGACAAAAATCAAGCACAGACATTAACCAAACGTGATGATGGACAGGACTTTAGCGTCCTTGTCCACTGTCCACAGGAGTATGGACACTAACCAAACGTAGCCTAACTTCTACGAAATCAAAGGGTAGATTATTACCCTTTAAAACACTATTCGATAATCTCTTAGCAACTTTGTTGTTTAAACGTGTCATAAGTTTAAAACCTTGTATTATTTTTGGTTAATAAAAATTAAAAACATAAACTAAACTTTCCTCTCCATCAAACGGTTCACCCGTAAGAGTGTGCAAGTAATCATTTGACTTGCCCGTAGAGTGTACAATTAATCATTTGATTAGCTTTAGTTTTACAAGAAATTGCAGTTAAGATTCGAATATAATAAATACAATAATATTATTTTTAAAATTAAAATTTAAAAATTTAAAATACTTAATATTTATTTGGATGAACTTTTGAAAAATCAATAAGTACTTTTCTTTATCACAAAAGCCTTTTTAAAAAATTAGGAATTTGACTATAAAATTTAAAATAAAAAAGCACTTTTTAATATATATGACTCTTTTGATAGCTAAAATATAGTTTTTTAAGAAATTTAAATTTGGAACTTATCAAAAAATGCATCTCAAATGATTTTTTCGGGTATATTTTTTTAGATCAATTAATGTCCTTATTTTTTAATCCCCTTCACTCTTATGTTTTATACATAAATCTTACAATACCCACAAATTTATCTTTACGTTTATCTTGCAAATTCATCTTTTCTAATTTATTGCAAATTTTCTTGTATTATAATACGCGAGGGAACATATTGCAAATCTTCTTATATTACGATAAAATGTATAATTTATTATGTATCTAACTATTTACTCAACTTATAATATTTATTTTAAGATTTATATAATATTATTTAACTTTTTATATGTTTTAATATTTATTTTTTATATTAGTTTTACTTACGTTATAATCCATATAAAAGATTTGGTTATATATATATATTCATTTATATTTCACATAATTTAAAATTATATAATAATTAATATATTATGTTTTGAAAATTATTTAATATACTTTAAATAATATTTATATACATAAATAATTTTTATTACAAAATAAAATATAGTTAAAATTAAAAGTACTTTTTATTTTTATGTTGTCAAGCTGTACGAAGCTCTTCAAATAATTTTTTTTAAAATGACAACTAAACAATTAATTGACTTTTTAGAAAAATTCTTCTAAAAAATACATATAGATAAAATTTATTAATAAAAATTCTACTGATATCAACTCAGTTAAATATAAGCATAATTTTGATTAAATTTTAAAAAATATAAATCTAATCAAACTCAAATTCGAGTCGCGAACTTCAGGCCCATCCGATTTGGACTGAACCTGGACTACATTATAAATTTACGGGCAGGGGTCCTTTTACTCAGCGACTCCATTCAAGTCTTGTGGACTAAATTATAAATTTTCGGGCAGCGGTCCTTTTCCTTAGGGACGCCATTTAAGTCTCGCGGTGTAACTCTTGAGCAAGTCCACTTGCTTTGAAAATTTGTTGCGATTGAGGTCAAATCTGTGTGTCCCGAAATTTACACCTGTGCTGACTTCTTTATCAGCTAGGTTTGGATCTAAGATCAAAGGAACAATGTCAGTGATCATACTTAATACATATTTATTCTTAGTTACCAAACCTAGCTTAGACGTTTTACGGTTAAAAGTTTAATTTATACATATTTAAAATGTTCAAATTTTTATTACATATTCTAAAATATAAAATTTGACCTACATTTTTTTTTAATTTGAAGAAACCCCATAGACAGGCCAAGCGGGCACATCTTTCCAAAGGTCCAACTGGTGCACCACTCCATAGGTGGGCCAAGCGAACGCACCTTATCATCGAGGGTTCAACTGGCGCTCCACTTACGGTTAAAACCCCGACTGCCTCAAGCATTTATAAGAGGGACTAGCATAAAATCGAACCTGGAACCTAACCGAAGCCAAGCCCTCTCTCAACCATCTAGCCATACCCTTCGAGGGCAATTTTGACATACAATTTAATGACATTTCCTTGCATTTGATGATATTGTTTCAATAATGATTGAAATCCAATTTTGGTTAGATAGTTAGTATTGAAAGCAACCCCTTTCAAATTGTTCCTGTGATTCAAATATGGTAACAACTACTTTTAGAGAAGTTCCATAATTTATAACAAAGTAATTTGTAATACTCCATATCTAATAAGATCAATTGTCTTGGATCAATCTTCAATTGACAATAGAGTATTTATACTTTAATGACATTGGAACCATATTTTAAAAAATGATTACAAGATTTAAATAATATTGATAAATAATTATAAATTAAAACGATCAAATTTATTAAATCTTTTATTCAAGTATTACTTATTATTAAGTTAGACTTTTTACTTTTTTAATAATACAGTTTTTTATCAACAACAACAACAACAACAGCCAGTAAAAATCTAGTTGAGACATGGAATCTGAAGAAGTTCAGTAATACACAACCTTACTTATAATTAATAGAGGGATTGTTTTCAAATAACCCATATGAATAGTCTATTATCAAGTATACTAAATTAGGAAATCATATTTTAAAATTTTAATGTGAAAGACATGAAATTTTCTCTTACTTTAACAAACTTAAAATTACTCCTTAATTTTTTAAATAAATGTTTTAGATTTTCAAAATTTTTTTCTTAAACTTTAGTTAAAAAATAACAACAAAACATACACGATATGAGCATCACGTGTAGATCAATCATATAATGTTTACGAGGACAATTTGACCTAATAATTAAATTCGATCAAATTAATAATTTATTATAGTTATCTTTAATTATTATTTAAAATAAAGTTTAATAGACTTGAGCCGAGTTTCTCATTTAAGTCAAGTAGTTACATTAATGATATCTAATTAATCCACATATGATATTCATATCGTGTGCATTTTATTATTATTATTTAATCAAAATTTAAGAGAAAATGTTTTGTAGAATATTAAAATTAAATTTTTTTGATAATTTAAAAATTTAAAAATTATTAAAAATTTAAAATTATAAAAAAGTGTACATCTTTAACCCTAATGTCTATTACTAAATATTTATTTCTCAAAATATTTAAACATAAAGTAATGGTAACTCTAAATTAACATTAAAGTCTTAGCATATTAGGAATTCACATCCATTGATAAAAATTATCCTATGTGCTTAGTCAAGATCTACTTTGTCATTATAAAAAGAGTAACAGGGAAGGGAATGATTAAAAGAAACACGATGGGACCCACTTTTGAACCTCCCCAAGTTATGTGATTTTATTACCGAAATTAAGATTGAGAAAAACACGCATATGTCTGAACATCACGGGGAGGGACATAGTAATAGAAGACAAGGTGTTTGTTTTGTCGAGCATAGAAGTGCAACAAAATAGTCATACACATGATTATTTGGACACCGCATTCATCGGGTTCTTTAACATTAACAAATGCGGAGAACTTTGGATCCGTGAGCATTTCCTCAAGTATTTTTGGGGTCCATGAATCCGTGAGATTGCTCTGCTGAATAATTTGGATCGGATCGGAGATCACATTGTCTCGTCTTGCGTCATTGTTTGTGGAAGAGTGGGTTTGGAGCTCGTTACGGGTTCGGGATGGACTCTTTATCGGCAATCAGCGAGGAGCTCGCGGAGATCGATGGACAGATCACCGACATTTTTCGAGCGCTGTCGTGAGATTTTTATACTCGTCTCTCTGTTTCCAAACCTTATGTTTCAAGTTCCAGAATATTATATGTTTGAAGCTGTTATGCGATTACGTGAATCATTTTATCAGTGTTTTAATTTCTGAATGGGGTGTTTTATACGTCCAAGCAATTGTAAGATCGAACATTTGTTTCTTTAAAGTGGCTCAATAGCATCCAAAGATTTGAATTACATACATTTGGATGGATGGACTTTTAATGTTAACAGTGGTCTGGCATTTGTTCGAGGTTATATGTTAACCGTAACAGCTGGTGTTATTTCAGCTAGATATATTATAAATGCTTGAGTAGAGAAGTGGTCAACTCCTGGGATCTATTAATAAGCGAAATTGCAATTTTGTTTGGCAGAAATGGATTCCAAAAGTTGGAGAAGATCAAGGATGTCAATAGGCAGAGTAGACAGCTGGAAGAGCTTACGGGGAAGATGCGTGACTGTAAGAGGTAATCACAAGTTGACCTTCTCATTGTCTTTCTGTGTTCTGGAGGTTTAGTTCCACTTGAAGACTAAGTATTTAAACTAACATGGAATGTGCTCTGATCATGATAGCTTTTGCTTACCCTGATCTTTGGCAAAGGGTATTAAGATTAGGGGAACAAGTCATCGTGTTGTTTGAGAACATGTTTCATTTATCAACTAGACATGTTTTATAACTTTACGAAAAAAAAAAAAAAAACTAACTTTAGAATTTCGCAATCAGTACAAAAGGTTTCTTGTCTTGTTTTTTTGATACTATTGTCAACATCTGAGCAGGCTGAGATGGCCATTTGCTTTTATCATGTAGAAACATGGTTTTCGTGATTTAAAAGGGGTTTGTTTATGAGTCTGATATTAACTGGACATAAGCTCTTCTTATTTTCTCATCGCATGGAACTAATTGAAAAAATTGTGAATTAAATCTCCTCCTTAACTGGTCTGCAATATGCAAACACCAGACATTAGTCCTGGATTATAACATGCCTATAACATCCATTTTCCCAATTCTCATAATGGAAGGTTTGGTTTGAGAATCGATCGTTCATGCTCAACAACTTTAGTGAAATGAATCTTCCAAGCTGGGTCTGACTTTTGGCATTTCCTTACGTTTTCCCAAGTCCTGCTAGAAATAGACTGTAACTATCATGGTGCTTGTGTAAACTGGAAATATTCGGTATATTGTATTATTTTCTGCTAATAGGTTGAACTTATGGTGAACTTATATGCTGGTTCCTGCATGTTATTTTGTTCTCCAACAAAGTTGAAGCAGAATATTAAGTTTTCTTGGATTTCAGACTTATTAAAGAGTTTGATCGAGGAGTGAAGGAGATGGAGAAGAGAAATGATCTAGAAACCAACAGAATGCTGAGTGAGAAAAAGCAATCAATGGTTGAATCTTGATTCTCTAATTTGCTGCCTCATTGTTTTGGTTTGGCTTTAGATACCCTAACTTTGGTTATTGTCTTTTTTTTCCCCACTTCTTATGCAGATAAAAGAGTTGAATTCGTATGTTGCCCTCAAAAAGCAGTAAGCTGTACCTTTCCTAGATGTTTCCTACTTTGTTCAGTGTGGTGCCTAGTTACTGGATTATGAATGGTGGTTTTCTTCTGGATCTATTTTCTTGTTCCTTCTAAAAGTTCTCATGCTGTTAGTTTTACTTGCAGTCACAGCTTACCTTAAAGGTTGTTGTTGTCTGATTGTGTTGTATTTCTTGCTACTAAATGTTTCTCTAGCTTTCTGATTTTTTTGATGACCAAAAACTGATTTAAAATCAAAGAAAAAGATAAAATATTTTCTTCCGACAAAAGTAGTGACTAATTGTCTTGCTTAGAAGCTGAACATTCATTGGTCAATCCAACTGCTGTAATATATAATTCTTCCAATAAGATAAGAAATTTGATTCTTTAGGTTTTGCTATTTCCCTTTTATAATAGCACAAATGAAAGCAATCAAGAGCATACTAAAAATACTTTTTCCAACATTCTTAACAATCAAATGGTCCTTATTAGATAAGTTTACATACACATACCCAGATGCATATTTTTTTAATCTTGCCTTCCTTCTGAGTTAATTATTTACATTTTCAATTAGCTGTAAAAATCTCTTTGAAGTCCAGGATATGCTATTTCTGATTCTTATCCTTATTTTTATTTGATGTGATTAATAGACCTACCTTCACATTCTACAAAAAAAGAAAAGAAAGAAAAGAAAAGAAAAATAGTATAAAAGAAAGAAACAATTGAAAATAAGATATTTTTAATTTATGTAGATTTTTTATAGGATTTTTTCTTCCTTTTTTTATGCTTTCTATACAATTTGCTTTGTTCATGAGGATTTGTTAATACATTTTCATTTTGTTTCCAAACCTTTTGGTCTTAACATGTTAGAGTGAATGGACGATCTAGTCTGGCCTCTCTCAGCAGTTTAACCTTTTGGTTTGAATGACTCATTGATGTGGTATCAAAGAATACCGAGATTATTATGAGCTGTAACTATTTAGGATCTTATCTGAAAATAGGGTAAGAAGTTATGAGCTATACTTCATATTTATTGACCCTTATAGTTAACTTAGAAATTATCATAAAACTTATAAGTAGAGAGGTTAGCCTCATTAGTACAACATTGCTGATGATTGATTCTGGCTGGTGATATAGATTCTAATTCTTGCATCCCCTTGCCTTTCTTCCATCTCAGCTTCTAAATCTTTCTTTTCATTCTCTTTCCTTCCCCAGATTGCTTGTGCTTGGGACTGTCCCATGCTTCCTTTTCACACTTCAAATTTAAAATTTCTTGTTCATCACGTAGAATTGTGGGTCTGAGACCTTTAGCTTTCTTTGTGAGAGTGTGTGGTAATGGATAACCGAGCCTTGGTTCTTATCCAACAACTTAAACTTTTGACTGGAAGGATTTCTTTATAGAACATATTGAACTTGGTATCATAAATGTTGTTAATAGGCATGCTTGTATTTATACCATTGCACTGGGATTTTATGTGATTATTCTGTGCAATGCAGATCAATATCAAACCTTATCTGTAAGCTTGACATGTATGTTTATTTTACTCTCTGGATTGGGTGCAAGTTTTTACTAAACTGATCTTTAGTAACTGTAAAGGTAATATTTTTTGCACTTTGGTTTGGATGGTTGAAGATCAATTAATCTGCATTCTTCTGGTGACTTCTTCCACTTTTATCAATAGAATTTATTTGGTTGTTTTGCATTGAAATACAAGGATCGAGCTTTACATTTAAATCAACCCAACAAATAGTTTGCAATCCTTTCATATCTCTATCTGTATCCCTCTCCATATGTGTGTGAGGAACTGTTTCGTCTTCAGGCTGAGAATTTTATTGTATTGCAAGTTCTGGTTGATTTTAAAGGAGTATCCTAAGTTACTAGAATATCAGAGTACAATTATGTTGATGCCTCCAGTCAGTAGTTCTTTATGTTTCCTATTACAGATCATCAACAGTATAATGAATTGTTTCATACTTCCATTCCTTTGTGCTTTTCTGATACATAATTGTGACGGTGATATAGGCATGCTGCCAATCTTGAAAACAACAAGAGGGTTGATCTCTTTGAAGGCCCTGCTGAAGGATTTGATGAAGATAATGTATTGTTAGCCTCCTGTAAGATATGAGCCTATTTGTTCTGATTTCACTTATTTCATAAGTATCTAAAGTGGCTGTAGTGATTTAAATTTGCTTCAAACTACAATGTTGACAAGAATTAACGTTATCTTTTCTCTTTCTTTTAGCTTGCATCTTGGCAGCTTGCAAATGAGGAAATATGCATGCACACATGACCTCTAGAAGAGAAAAGAAAACTTAAAACTTTTGCTTTATCTTTTTCTTACATCCCCATTTCTTATTTTGAATTATTTAGTTTTTAGGGCACTTGATTTATTTAAGTGCATTATGTTCTTGCATTATGGCAATTAATGATGCAAAATTTTGCAATCCAGTAATAACTATTTTATTTTTATGGGGGCTTCAGAGTTAAAATATCCCAATATAATAGGTGGGGCCTTGTAATCATTTGGGGGCAAAGCCGTAGATATTTTGTGTAATATTAGGGCAACATTTCTTAACACTTGAAAGAACTTCTGCATGTTGGTGTTTTAATGCTCTTCATTCTTCTTCTTCCAGGCGGCACCTTGATCAGAACATCATAGTTGATATGTAATGGTCTATTCCAACAAAAATATGAAGTTTTTGTCTATTTTAGTCTCTTGCTGCATGGTTTGCTCTGTAAAAGGAGCTTCATGTGATTGGGACAGAATGAAAATAGAATGGACACTGTTATCTAGCTGCAAATGAAAAGTTCTATTGTTCTTTGTTATTTGATCTATTCTTGATTGGTAAATTTCACAAGTATGCTATTTATTTGGTCTTGTATCTTCATTATGCTCTGATCAACTTAAGGGTGCCTGCATTTATTTGAGGCTCAATCTCCGCACAAGTTGGTATTAGTTGGCAATAAAATGGCATTCGGCATTGTCTTGATTAGCATGATATCTAACAGGAAGACTGATTTTTCCAGCTATGACTAATCAACAACTAATGGATCATGGAAATAGGATGATGGATGAGACTGATCAAGCGATTGAAAGGGGAAAGAAGGTTGGTTCTTGCCCATCTCATAAACATTTTGTTTTCGAAAGTGTGATTGAGTATGATGGAGTTTTTTCATGTCGTGGTACTATTACCTGTCTAAGAACAATAGTTTTGGATAAAATCCCTCAGAAACCTTTGTTTATAACTGCACCTCGAAATAGCTGTAATCAAATTGCTAAAAGAGCAGTGTCAAATAAATTGCATATTTGGTCTAGCGCTGGTTTATAACTGCTTAGCACATAACTGTGTCAGAGGTCTCACGATGGAAGTCTTATGGTTGGGAATTTAACAACTCATAATTTTTGGGGTTGCTTAATTCATGGTGGCAAGCCTAATGATGCCAAACATGGTCCAATGTAGGTCTTTTGGGGGACAGAGAAGGTGTTTGAATCTATCGATTATTATTGTTCAACAAGCTCTTTTTTGCGCAGATACTACTAGTACATGGACTTGTTCCATTACTTGTAGCAGTCTTTATATTACAGAGTTAAATGCACTGCGGTTTGCTAAAGCACAATCCACAGTTAACCTAAAATTCTTACTTCGCAAGATATCAAAAAGTCATTCTTTTGCTATGATGGCATGAAAGTCAGTCTCCAATTAGCTGTCCCACACCAAGAGTTCCATCTGTCTACAGAGTCAAATTTTTGGTTTCTAGAGGAGTCAGTTTCTAGTAGGCCTGCCATGTGATTATGTCTGGCCATTCCTGGCAGTTCCTTGCAGTTATTCTGAATAGGAACTTTTAAAAACTTGTAGAAGACATGGGTCAGTTTTCTTCAATAGTTGGTAATAAGATGTTAAAACGTTTACTCTTTTCTTTATGTTGATTATATCATTTTGAGAACAAAGACATTGGTTAGATCCTGGAGGCTTTATTTTCATCTTAAGAAAGAAAAAGAACAACTTTACACTTGTACCTTGACAGCCTAGCATTCAAAAGAAGATATATTATGGAATGGTTTAACAGGTTCTTAGAAGGAAAAATTAATTTCTGTCTGTCTATCCTAGGTTGTTCAAGAGACCATCAATGTTGGAACAGAGACAGCAGCAGCTCTAAAGGCTCAGGTATCAATTTTTGGTACAGATAAGAAATCAACTTTGTAACATCTTGGATCTTCTTGTATTAATTTTCCTTGATAAAAAGAAAAGGTAAAAATACAATTCTTTGGAAGCCTGGAAACTAAGAACATTTCCATGTCCAGACTGAACAAATGAGTCGGATTGTTAATGAGCTTGACTCTATCCATTTCTCAATCAAGAAAGCTTCTCAATTGGTGAAGGAAATTGGTAGGCAGGTCAATTACTGGATTTTCCATTTCCTTGTTTCTTCGTATGTGCAGCCCAGTTGCAAATAATTTACTAACTTAAGTACTTTCAGGTTGCAACTGACAGGTGTATTATGACAATGCTGTTCCTCATAGTTGCTGGAGTTGTAGCAATCATTATTGTAAAGGTATGTGTTTCTTTTCTTAGTTATTCTAGATCATTTTCTTTTTTTGCGTTGTTTAAAGTAGTTGGGTCCTAGATATTTACTTTGTAGTTTCATGGATATCTATTAGCTGATTTTATTGAGGATTATATCAGATTTTCTCGGCATCTTTTTGTGCTCCTAGCTGGGTTTTTAGCAAAAATTCATGCCATCTTGTGAGTTCTGTAATCGCAACAAGAGTTTTGTACGGTTAAGCGTGACCAAGACTAGGTAGGAATAATAAGTTAATATTATTTCATGTGAACAAAATAGGAGAAGTTGATAAGGTTAGTTGTAAGCCCTGAGACTAGGAATAGTGTAGGATGACTTTTTCTTTTTCCTTTTTGACTTTGTCTTGGTACATCACAAACTTTTTCTGAAAATTGATTGGAAAAGTTTCTACTGGAAAGGACAAGCAGGGGGAAGTGGGTGATTATCTACTAAAGTGGATGATGGGTTTCTGCCTATTTATTCTAAAGACGAATACAAGCACAAGATTTCACAGTTAAGAAAGAAAAGCTAAAAATATTCTTTTTCTTTTGATCCAAGTGAAGAAACCCTGGATATGTTTATGTAGTTCCCTATATATATATATATTGGCACATGAGGCTCCACTAAGATTTGAAGCTTGGTGTGGAAGGGAAAGGATCAACTTCATTACAAGTCATTTTTTCAGAATCATCATGCATCTTGGAATTCCAGTTTCCATCTCACTAACATGAGACATAACAAGTCAAGTTCATGTACTTAACCTCTATTATGAATTTACTCTTGCATATAAATCATCTTTAATTCTTGTTCCCAGTTGATGTGGAAATTTGACAATACATATGTTCATCTCTTATTTTGTTGTATACTACATCTCTTATTTAAACTAGTTCTTTTTTTGTGTGCATGATATTAAGTTCATATGTTTTTATCGTTTGCTTTGATATTTGAACACTAGTCTGTGATATATATTTAGATTGAATTAGTTCTTTTTTTTCCCTTTGTAAAAGGTCTCTGTGCATATTAATATTAATCACAGATATATGGAATAAGAAAAATCTTGGTAAAATGATTATCAAAAAAGAAGTATATTTGTCCAAAATGAGTTCTTAATTGAGATTTTTTAAAAATATTTTTATATTACTTTGTATTGTCATTTTTATATATAATGGTAAACAAGGATATCAAATTGTGTCATATATTTTTTTAAAATTATAGGTTGATATAGTAAATATGCAGTTCAATTGACTACACAAAATAAATTTTATATGATTCCTTGTCTTAATTCAATTTATATATAAAGCATTTGTAGTTTTTTGAGAATAAATTTGGAAGAGAGAATAATTTATGATAGTAAGATGTATGATCACTTTAATAGTGTAATTTTCATATTTGACCTATTCCATCTTTAAATATGTAGATTGTTTGAATTTCATGACAAATACTAAGAAGTGAATGTCTAGTGAGATATTAATGTCAATAAAGTGTGGTATTGTAGTCAAATTTGTATCTTTTCTTTGGCTTGTATTGATTGCTTTCTACATTTATTGTTTGATATTGACAATCCACTCCATAAGCATCTCCCTCCCTTCACACCATTGGTTCACATACATTCTCTTGGCATTTTCTAGTTGAATTCCCTTTTTAACTCACTGTCACATTGTTCTTTTAAAGATTGAAGAATGAAAATATATGTGATTACTTGCGTTCAATTTTATGGTTCCGAGAAGCCATACATCAGAGCATATATATGATTTTCAAAGCCGATTTCATGGGATTTTTAATTTGCATTTGCGATTTGCAAGCATGCTTATCGCATTCGCATTTTTTTACTTCGCAGATTGTGGACCCAAAGAACAAGGATATTCGGGATATTCCAGGGCTAGCTCCACCTGCGCAGAATCGCAGATTACTCTGGTATCCTAAATGAACTAACCAGAGGCTAAATGTTCTCCCGAGCTCAGAGAAAGTTTATGTTCCAGGACGACTGGATGCTTTTGATCTGTTAATTACGTTGGCAGTAGCAGCATTACACTATCGACGCACGCATGGGGGTAGTAGTGTGCCTAGTCAATGTGGTTGAAGAGTTATGACTTCATAAGTGCATAGTATTGAATGGCTCCATTAGAAGAGTTCTTATTGCCTACCTTTTTGTGCCTGATTTGGACATAGAAGTACGTTTGGCATTGTGCATACCTTCGTAAGATATTTATCAGTCTCTATATTTCCTTGGAGTTGGTAGAATTTGTTCTATATACAAATTGGTTACTGAAGCCTGGTGGATTAAGAATTGCTTGACAATATCGCATCGCTGTCCTCAATTATTGCAGTAAACTAATAAGTTCATGCAACTATATTCCCAATTTCAGATATAGTATTAGTAAAGAGGTTAAATCTTTTCCAGCATACTAAGGAAGAGACTGAAATATTATAATGCATCAATCATATATGTTTCAATTAGGTTCAAAGGGCAATTACCACCAGTCACATTGTCAATTTTAAGCTATTGTTGCAATTTAAAAATGGAGGGATTAGAAACTTCATTGATATGGTCTAGCAGCAACATAAGCCGTAAGGGCAACTGCATATTTCATGAAAGTGTAACTTTATGGGAGAAGGTACGATAATAATTCTATGATCAGAGACTAATCTGGTTCTATATCCTATCCCAATCAATTTCAATGAAGGGAATGTGTGAAATCTTGGACCAATCTTCTCCTTTCTCTCTTTGACACCTTCGTTCCAGCAATTGACAATCCCAGATATGTAGAGAAGAATGGGAGGATGGCAGGTTCCCCTCTGGAAAGGACTGCAGATGAGGGCAGTTATCAATTCCCAAGCCTTCCAGGAACATAAGTTGGCGAAGCCCAACCACAGAACTCAGATTCTGGAGTTCCATCAGAGTAAGAGTGATGAGATTGGGTGGCAGCCCTTCTTCTGGAAGGGATACAATGTAAGGACAATCCCAAATATGCAATTCTCTAAGCAAGGTGAGATCATGAAATCTTCTGTTGACCAGAGACACCAAAATTTGAATGTCAGTAACTCTGAGAGAGGCATGAGTGGAGGGCAAACCCTCTTCAGGCACTAACTGGAGCTTAGGGCAATGACATATCTGCAACTCTTTAAGAGAATTAAGGTGTTGAAGCCCTTTGTAATTCAAAGATTTCAGATTTGGCAGAATTGAAATACCAAGAGAAGTAAGACTGGAGGGCAGCAGGGTCAAATCTGGGAAGCATTCCATTTCTTCTGCTTCATACTCCCAAATCTGGAGCGAAGTAAGAGAGGTGAGTTTTTGCAAATTCCAATGCATACGTCTTGCAATCAGTTTGTTGCAATCAGAGATGGTAAGTGATCGTAGTTTGGACGGCAAACCATCTTCAGGAAATGTCTCAATTTCTGGGCAGCCATATATTCTCAAATCCAAAAGGGAAGGCAGAAGATAATGCATGCACTGAGGTAGGAACTTGAGTTTTGGACAATCCCAAAGCAAAAGCTCTGTTAGAAACTCAAAGGGGACAAATTTAAGGCATTCCTGATTGGGTGTACAAAAGGATTCATAATGTGGACATTCTTTAATATCCAGACTCCTCAATTTAGGGAACAACTCTAATGGAAAGCACTCCAGTGGTTTGTATTTTGCAATTGTAATTTGTTCCAAGCCAAGTTTCCCCATTTCTTCTAGAGCAGAGTCTTGGCAGTAGAATTGGATAATATTGAGAGATGTGGAATCATGGAAATTCATCTTACGAGAGCCATCACTAAATACCATTGAAGAAAGGTTTGGAGAATTCGGAACACAAAATTGAAGCTGAGGGCATGCGTTGATCTCAAATGTTGTCAAAGAGGGAAGTTGACTAGGTAGAGAGCCTGTTAAGGTTGGGCAATTTGTTACATATAGCTGTTTGAGACAAGGGAAGGCTCCAGTTTGCTCTTCTGTTCCATAAGGTATCCATTCCTGCAACTGAGGCAAATCTATTAAGGATAGGATCTCAAGAGATTGAAATGGCTTCATCGAGGAGGAGAGGCATCTGCCATAGAAATCAGAATTAATTACCATAACTGCATCAAAACCAATGATTGTAAGATACTTGAGAGACAATATCTGCCCAAGTGGTGGTAGGCAGGAGCAGTATCTACATCCCTTAAGCTCCAAAGAGAATAATTTGGTAAAAGAAGAGCCTCCTAACCAATTCGGAAAGCTAGTACCTCCATAACCAATGATTGAGATGGCTTCAATTTCTGTGTGAGGCTGCAACCTATCAAGTACAACCTTTTCATGATGTGTGTCATCAGTATCACCCTTCCACTCTAATTTCAAGTCCTTAAGATACTTCTTACAATTCACCTTGGCTTCTAAAGAGTCTTGAGCATTCACCACATTTTGAAGATTCTGAATTTTTAGTGTTCCACGAAGATGTTGAAGGTTCCCTAATTCTTTAACTCTACATCCCTCTCGTTTTCCCACAAAGAAATCAGTTAACTTTTGCAGCTTTATTAGTTTACCCATATTTGGTGGCATCTCCTGCAAATTTGTTCCTTCAATATCAAGATATTGCATATTGATCAACCTTCCCATGTTAGTTGGCAACTCAGCTAGCTTATTGCACTGATTTAACTTCAAAGTTTGTAGATTGTACAAACTACACAAGCATTCAGGCAAACTTGTGATTGGTGTTGCAGAAAAATCTAAATATCGCAAATGTTTTAGCTGCCCAATTGAACTAGGCAACTCAACCACATGCTCACACTGGGATAAAGATAGCACTCTTAATCGTTGCTGCTTTAAAAACAGAACACGAATTACCTCTTGCTGAATTTTTCCATGTTGCCACCTTGATGTATACACTGGTAAGAATGTGCGCAACAGGTGAGTAGATTTGAGGATGTCTAAAAGTTGCTGAGATGATTCTTGTTCTACCACCACACATGAAAAATAAAGAGTCCTTTTGGGCGTCTTGCAGAAATCTTTACCCTCAAACCTAAAGCAAGATTCTCCAGCCACAACTCTAGCCAGGTCATTGAGTAAGTCGTGCATCACAAACTTTGAACTGTAGGCGTCATTAACAGGTTGAAAAAACGACCTTGACACTAACTCATCAAAGTACTCATCACCGACTTCTTCTACTGTCTTGTTCCCTTTTGGTGAAATCACTAAACCTTCTCCTATCCACAAAAGGACTAATTCATCCTTCTTGAATTCATATGCCTTGGGAAATATTGAGCAATAAGCAAAGCACCACTTTATATGAGATGGAAGATAATGGTAACTCAATCTTAGAACTGGGAAAATGTCACCTTCTGAAAAATCCCACAGACTGTTTCTTAAAACATTTACCCAATCCTTGACATTTTTCTTAGAGCGCAAGAGACCTCCCATTACTTTCACAGCCAAAGGAAGGCCATGACATCGTTTCACAATTTCTCTACCAATTTCTTCCAAGCATGGATAGTCACTAGAGTTATGATCCTCAAATGCATGTATGCAGAATAATTGCCAGCTATTAAGAGAGCTCAACATATTTAAACGGAAAATTGAGTTAGAACTCACAGTCGATGCTACACCATCATTCCGAGTGGTGATGATAATCTTGCTTCCAGGACTCCCACACTTCAAAGGCCTTAGCAAAATGTCCCAATCAGTAAACCTTTCATTCCATACATCGTCTAACACAAACAAGAACCTTTTGCCTGTCAGTTTCTTCTCTAGCTCAGACTGGAGCTGATTCAGAGTCTTATCATCCCAAGCAATTGGAGCCACTTCATTAAGAATATCTCTTGTTATTCTTGGAACGTCAAAATCTTCTGAAACGCACACCCATCCTTTGACATCAAATCGCTCCTGGACCCTGTCATCTCTGTAAATGAGCTGAGCGGGTGTAGTTTTACCTATCCCGCCCATACCCATAATGGAAATTACACTTAAGTTCTTGCTGCCATTGCCATCATCTAGCATAAACAGTCGCATTATTGCTTCCTTATCACCTTCCCTCCCAAAAGTGCTCGATCTTTCGACAAGAGATGTAGTGGGTATTCTTCGAATTGATTGTTCAGCTCTTGTGCTCTCCCTCAGACCAAGAACATCCTTCTGATTCACCAAGTGTACAAGGGTCTCAAGGATGTCTATCAGCCTCGCTTCCAACCCATTCTCAAATGAATTAGAAGGCTTCAGAAACTTTCGTACCTTATCCATGGCGGAGACAGATTCAGCCTCTACTTCGAGCCGCATAGCTTCATAACGAATCTCGTCCAACAAATCATCAGCTTCAAACAAAGCATCTTTAAGGTCGTCAAGCCATTGTTTCAAGGGCAGCTTACTGATCTCCTCCTCCTCCGCATCGTCAAGGACACTTTGAACAGAGTTCATACAAGTCTTCAACTTCTGCAGGAGTCGATGATCGAGTTTTCGACATCTGAAGAAATGCACAATCCTATGAGAAGCCACTCTATCAAATAACACGGCAAGGAAAGAAGAGAGAAAAGCTCCTCCCACAGCTTCTGCAGCCATGATACTCTAGCTTTCAAAGGGTATTATTACAAGTGTAAGCTTGTGAGGACGATAGTAAATCTCCATGGAGAAGAAGAAGACCCGCAGACGTAAAATTTAATTCGTTATCGATTTTTAACAAAAAAAGAGCGAGCAAGATTTAAACTTGGTTACCACCAGAGCTCGCAAAGACTTGGGGCTGTTTTCGCCGAAGCAAGCGCCCTTTTTCTTCTTTCCCAATACACACGTTTGTCAAGTCTTCTAGACCTTTTGTGAACATCCCCACCACAAAGATTAGTCTACACGAGTCATGACTCCATTAATAGAAAGAAAGCATAGGTTAGGTTGACAAGAAAGAAGACAGGCTCAAATTTCTGGGGCCTACATGTCATCAAATAAAATATGGTGTTCCAACCCTTGAAAAATATGGATGAAAACACTTTGGGAACAGGAGGAACAGAGATTTATGTAACAGAAGATCTGGCCCATCTGGGGTGGGACATGGGAGAATAGCACTTGCCAGCTGCGACTGCAATCCTGACAAGGGACGAGTCATGCTTCTTCCCACCCTTATTTTCAAGGCAGTCGGCTTGGTTCCATCAAAATTTATGACCATTTCTCGGCTCTCATGGACCCATTCTACTTCACTGGCATTTCAAAAACTCCAACCTTTTCAGCTCCATCTTCTAGCATCACCATAACCTGAGTTCCACCAAAGGCTCCAGCTCTCCTCTTATTTCTTATATATGTATATTTGATGAAAATAATTAATAATACAATTACTAATAATTACTTACGTTCACAAAAAACTTCTTTCTTAAATAAAAAATATTTCTCAAAATTTAATCCATTAAAACAAAGGTGTGACATTCATATTTTTATTTAAAAAAAGAATGATTAATTATCCTAATTTGATGATAATATTTAGAATCAAATATATATTTCATACATTATAAAAAATACTTATCAGTTTTGGAGAGATTAACTATTTGTTGTGGACTTAAAAAATATTTTAATTTTTTATATTAAAAATTTCAACAACAGCTTTCTGTTTTTAATTAAAAAGAATAGAAACTAAAATTTAAAAAATTAAAACTAAAATTCACAATTAAAAAACAAAAGTAAAATCAAACGTGGTTCTGCCGGATTCTGGCGGAACTGGACGTTACCGTTTGGATTCATGGGGTTGATCTGTCCCGAGCTTGAAGATTCCTGCAAAACAAAGAAGACACGTCGGGGGTTGTTTTCCGATTAGCTCCTCCGACGCTCAAGTGAGTCTTTTGGCGAAGGTAGGGTTGCCGAAAAGCCAATGAGAGCTAAGTTATGAGTTGCGTACCTCTTTTACGGTAGAATTATACCTTATATATGGAGCAGTAGCTAGGTTTAGGTCTTTACGTGTGCATGGAGGTCTCTCTCATGCGGACGGGCTGAGGAGAGCGTGGATTGGGCTTGACATAGCCATTAGGTAGGAGATTGGTCTTTGAAGAAAGGACCGATCGGCCCATAGGTCGTTTTGACTGGGTCCGAGCCCAGCACCGCCGACCCAACCATAAGCCCCCTACTCCTCGAGTCTGAGCGAAGAGAAGGGTCGGAGGAGTATGTATTGGTTTTATAGCTCGTTTGCTATCTCATAGCTCGTAAGCAAGACAGCTCGTAAGGTGGTCGATCGGTCAGATATTGGCACTGTAGCTTGGTCATGGGATAGCTAGGGCAGTCTCGATCGGTCGGATGCCGACTAGTTGTGCGTGGCTGCTCGTACTGGGATCGGTCAGCTAAGTGCCCCAACTGGTCGGACTCGGCACTTGTTGCGAGACAACTCGCGCTAAAACAGGTCGGGTGGTCATCATTAGCGAGCGCGTGAAGGTACTTGAAGCATTTATTATTTGACAACGCGTGCCCTTTTACTGCTTTTCAGAATCTAGGGCGTATCGTCCTTGTAACCGTTGCGCAGCTATCCCGTTCGTCCTTTCAACTGTCACGTCATTCCGGATTTCGACCAACCCTAATTTCTCTCCGCTCGGATTATGCCGCGTGTCCGGACATAGCTCGGATTGTCTCCACGCGTCGAGTTTTGGCTGGATCGCAATTCGAACGTTTCCTTATAAATGTCCAGGATC